>PVLA01008156.1:0-92742 GCA_004027455.1 Hydrochoerus hydrochaeris
TTCATTTGTATTTGTCGCTGCATCTTCATTCACATATTTTATTCTTAGGTTATAAATCCTCTTGTTGTCTTCTAGCCTTTGTATCATTGCTTCCTGGTTCCTTGTTATTTTTAAGAGATCCTTCCTTTCGTGATCATATGTTGCAAATCTATCTTCAAGTTTTGAAAGTTTGTCTTTAGTTTCTGTTAAAAGGTTTTGCTAGCTTTCAATGGAGTTTTTAATTTCCTGATAGTCTCTTTGGATCTGTTTCATGAATTCTAGAATTTATTTATATTCTTCATCAAAGGCTTCTCTCCTTTCTCTGGGTTCCTCCATTCTTTCATTTGTGTCTACTTGAGGACTACCCAGGATTTCTTTTATTAATCTTCTTATATCTTGCTTCACCTGAGTTAGAATTTCACATTTAAATTCATCAATGAGGTCACAGAAGTACTTCTTTATTTCTGATGAGGCTGTGTCTGATATTACAGGTTTGCTGCCCTCAACCTCCTCTGCATTTACCCCTACTGGACTCACTTTCCCTGGTTCAATGGTTGGAGACCACATGCTGTTTTTCTGTCTTGTCATGTTTCCGGCCCCCTTCAGACAGGTGGGTGGTGGAGGTCTCTGGGTCTTTCTTATTGCTTACAGTTTTTCTGCAGTGCACTGGCTAGGGAAGTGCCACTCCCCCAGTCTGCTGCCGATCTGCAAGGTGCATGCTGTGAGCCAGCCCCTCTCCCTACATCAGTCACCCAATGGATGCTTCAGCAAATTTGTGTGTCCCCTGGGGATGCCACTGACTCAGGACAGCCTTGTCCCTGGCTATTGGGTTTCAACCAGGGGCCTGGCCCAGCCCAAGAAGAACACACCAATCTGCTTTGGAGTAGGAGTCATCAATGGACACTGCCTTGGGTTTTGATTCAAGACAACCCTGCCCAACTCCAAAATGTCGCCCAGCCAGTCCTCCCAGTTTGGGGATTCCAGTTCTCATCACTCACCAAAGTTCGTGCAGCTTGACTGGTTGTTTCCACTCCCTGTCTCAGTGCCTCCTCCAGCTGAGGGTCTGGAGCTCACCAAGCCCCGCTCTCAGCAGGGCCATGACCTCAGCTCGATCATGAGTCACCTGATGCTAAGACGCGCTGGTACAGCGACTGGAGCTTGCCCAACTCCAGCCCTTCATCCTCATTTCTTCTTCTTCTTTCTTTTTTCTTTTTCTTTTTCCTCAGTTTCTTCCTGAGTTGTGAGAATTCCTCTCCCTTTGTCTAGCTTTCTCCATGTTGTCAGATTCCAGCATCTGAGTTGCTTTTTTTCAGAGAGGCTCTCTATTGTGCCACCACTCAGTTAGCCATCTTGGATCCTCCAAAATAAAACTTCTAATAGATGTACTTTTTCCCTTTCTCTTCCTCTCACTCAATCCAACCATATACAGATCATTGGGTTATCTTTCTTACCCCCTCATCCTCTTTATTTTTCATGACTCTCTTCTCACAAGGGTGCCATGTTCTTCTTGCCCATCCAAATTAAATAAACCACATCTGGAACCTATGTCTGGCCTCAGAGCTCTTCCTGAGATTGCTTGCCTGTTAGAGAATCCAGTTGCCATGTTTCAGGCCTCAGTATGGAAAGGCTCATCCAGTGAGGGGGGGGAGGACTACTCACCCCCAGCCCTCTCCAGCTGAGCTTTTAGATGGGGCCCTGGACATACTGCCATCCTGACTGCAATCTCATGAGGATCCTTATGCCAGAAGGTTAATGCCTGACATTCAGAAACTGTGAAGGAACAAATATTTGCTGTTTTAAGCCACTAGATATGGGAGTGATGTGTTATATATTGATCAATGATTAATATAGAAGCCCATTTCCATTTCATCAATTAAAATGAAAAGATTCATGTTTTCAAAATAAATATATCACCACTAACAACAGCATAAGTTTATCATACAAGTAATATAGGGCAATACCATGCAATGAGGAGAGATGAAAGATTTTTAAGCAAGAAAACATGAGATCTTGAGAGGTTATAGCCTTAGGAGCTTCTGTTAAAGGTAGGGAGATTGTCATCTCTATAGATCTCATTTGGCATATCGTCAATGCCTTATACCTACAGCAAACAGCAGGGCTACTTTCAAATGTTGGATCAAGGTTTTTGGATGAAGGAAACTGAAAATAACAAGACACTGGTATAAGACTCCGTGGTTTGGCTTCGAATGAGTTCCCCAAAGCTGAGGCCAGTACAGCAGCATCAAGCATCTCACCCATGACAAGCAGACTATGACCCAGCTATGCAGTGACTTGTTATGAGAATCTGACAAAAACAGTTGCTCCTTCATTAACATCTACTTTATCAAGGGTAAATTTGAATAATTCCTAAAAGGAAGATGCCTTTGGTAAGAATTATAAACAGGCTGACTGTCCAACCCCACACACAAGAAAAGGATGGGCTTCATGTTCAGTAAGGGGTGTTACTGGGGACAAGAGGGTTGGTGACTGACTCCTGCCAAGGGACATCTCGGTTGGCAGAGCTTAAAGCCTGGGGACAAGAGGGTTGGTGACTGACTCCTGCCAAGGGACATCTAGAGGTTGGAGAGCAGGCTGGGATTGTCCTGCCTCAGTGGACAGAATACAAGTGCCTCGAAGATCAGCTATATTCCCATTGCAGTTTTCTTTTCCTTCTTTTTTCTTTTCAGGCAGTGCTGAGGGTCATGTCCAGGTCTCATACATGCTAGGCAGGTGCTCTTGTACTGAGCGGCCTTCTCAGCCCTCCCCTGAACTTTGGTGGGACCTGGATTTTTAGGCAGCTGGAATTCTGGATTCCCAAAGGCCTGTCTAGAAACAGTGTGACACAGGTAGAGGGCAGAGATGGAGGCAATCTGGGGGTTGTGAGCAATCAGGGGAGGTGCACTGTCTCTATCAAGGAGAGGGCAGATCTCTGTGGTGCTTGTGAAATCTCCCAGGAAAGAAAGCGTCTGCCATCGCTGGGTATCAGCAGAGGAGCCAAAAGTTCCCATAAGTAGGGCTGTGTCCTTACCCTGACTCCTCCAGCCCAGCCCAGCGCTGGGCAGTTACCCACAGTATTCCACAAGAGGAAAAGCATGGGAGGGGGGTTACAAAAAGAAAAGAAACTATTTCCTCAACTCTTCCCCAGCTTCCTCCAGATCCAAATGGGAAAAGGAAAGAGAGAGTAACTGATAAAATGTGGAGTTCTGACTTTTATCCTGAACTAGACTGGAATCATATAATTATTAAACAAGACTATTTTTAAATGCCCAAACAACAGGCTTTTCATTTATTTTCCAAGAATAATGAGAAAACCCAGAGGACATGCCCATGATTCCATGCTGGGGCAAGGAAGGATTAGTGCATGGAGCAGTTCAAAGGCAAAGCAAAAGAAAAAATAAAGTTATTTTATGCTTATAGACCACTAAGTGCACCTCATTCAACACAAGGATTGCAAGTGTTTATAGGAAGAGGGAAGGGAGAGTCCTGTTGTCTGGAACAGGTCTTTAGTGGCAGAGGATAATTCATCACTGCAGATTAGGGTTTCCCAGTGAAGAACTTTGGAAATTGTTCACTTGACAAAAGTGGCTGCCCCAAAACAAGACCCACCTGAAGAAGCTGGGAACAATGATTCTTTGACATCAATCACTGGTTACAAAGGGAGTGCTTCTCCTTGGGTAATAAAAAGGGCTGCAATTCCAGGGGAGCCAGGCTTCTCTTCACCTGTTTCAGAGCCTTATAGGTTAAAGTCCATGTCACAGTTTTAATAGGTAGCATTCTTATAAAACATGATACTCTAAAGAATATCAACAGTTATTAAGGAGAAAAACAGTGTTCCACAGTAACAAAAAAAATGTGAAAAATAGTTAAAGTTAAACGGTCATTTTCTTCTGCAGAACTTCTCAGAGGTTTGGAATTGCAAAGGTATAGAGTCTGGATGCACTGGTCAATAGCACTTGCTTGATATGTGCAAGACCTAGGTTCAATCTTCAGCTGTGAGGGAAAGAGAGAATGAGAGGAATAAAGAAGAAGAGAAAGGAAGGAAGGAAAGAAGGAAAGGAGAGAGAGGGAGGGAGGGAGGGAAAAGAGGAGGGAAAGAGGAAGAAGAAAAAGAAAGAAGAGGGAGAGGGAGAAGCAAGAGGAAGAGGAGGAAGAGAGGAGAAAAAGAAAGCTAAGGTACATTGTCTGTCACGCTATAAAAGGAGACCACACTGTACAGAATTTTTGCAGTTTATTTTACTACAAAACATTTCCCCTTGTTCCCAGAAATAGACCTTTGCAAACGCTTGTTTATACTTATATCCATCATGTACTAACCAGATGACCCACAGTAACTGGACAGTGGAGTTATTGTCCTGAGGTACCAGCACAGTGGTTTCATAGGCCCCTCTCTGGTCTTGGATCAGCCCTCCTGAGTTACCTTTCCTACTCAGTTTCTCACATTGTCCTAACAACCTCCCTCCACAGCTTGCCTCCAATTTTGTCCTGGTCTTAGTTACTTTATTCATTGCTGAGACAAAATACCCAAAACTTGCAATTTAAAGGAAGAAAGTTTTATTTTGGTTCACAGTTTGTAGAAGTTTCATTCCACAATCAGTTGGCTTCAAGGCAGGGTGGCATGGCAGAGGAGAGCTGCTCATAGCATGGCAGACAGGAAGCAGAGAGTGAGTCAAGGGAGGAGCCAGGAAGGGAGATAAACATTCACAGGTCATAGGACTAGGGATTTAGCTCATTGGCATAAGCTCTTGCCTTGCAAGCACGCGATCATGAGTTCAATCCCCAGTACTGATTAAAAAGAGAGAGAAACGTTCACAGGTCATATTCCCAGTGACCTGACTCTTCTTACCTGACCCCACCTCCTAACAGCAAGTCAGTTAAACTCCCATAATTCAATCACCTTACGAAAGCCTCATTTTTAAGAACATGGGGCTTTGGGGGACATCTAGAAATAGACCATAACAATCCTTCACCACGTATTTACTCAAGATTGATAAATTGTTCTTAACCCAAGCCTAGTGCCGTTGTTCCCTGGAAGTCTATGATAGCCTTACTAGAGCTTAAAAACTGAATTGAGAAACTTTATTTCCTCCAAAATATTGTTTGTGCAAGACATATTTCTAGAAATTTCACTCTATGTAAAAACTCTATGTGAAGTCACTGCTTAAACACTTATATGATCCCCCCGCCCAATCCATGGTTTTTTCCCCTCTGCCCGAAAGGTTCTGGCCCTGATGACCTCCAAAGCCTCCTTACTCACTTTTCCCCTTCAGTAGTTGATGCTATCGAAACTCCCTCTATCCTCTCATTCTTCCACCTATCTCAAAGATCAGGCCTCGGCTCAGAGGGTAAGGACACTGGTGGAAAAGACCACAGTCCTATGGGGGCCTGGCATGAGTTCCCCTGTAGAGTAGTTCAGGTCTCAGGATGTTTTTAAATGGTTAACCTGTCTATGAGCAGAGTTGAGTAGAATCTGACCCAAGAGTTTAGATGGCAAAAGGGACAGAGGTAATCATAAGAGATGCCAACCCATGTATCCTATTTTAGTCACTTAGCAGGTTTCTATAGACTCCAGTGAAGGGCCAGTTTCAGGGAAAGTGGCCTTCAGATCCCTAAGAAGTAGCCTAGGCAATCATTACCATAGCCCACACATCAGAGGCATGGTGTACAGCAAAGTTAGGGGAAAACTAATAACATAGTGCCCAGCTGTGTGACTCCAGAAGTAGTGATTTTTAGATTGACTGAGCTCAAGCAAGTAGGGCTGAGGGCTTATTTGCTTTCTTTGTAATGACTTCTCACTTTGTGCAAACATTCTCTTTCTGGTTTCAGAACAAAAATTAATGAAGTTGAGGCTAAAAAATTACAAAGAATCAATAAATCAGAGTTGGTTCCTTAAAAGGGTGGGTATAGAAGAGACAGGAGTAGGGAGGGGAAAGGGAAGGAAAAGGATCAAGAGGTGAAACAATTTACCTATGATGAATGTAGTTTCTATGTAACACAGACATAATAAAAATTGGAAAAGAAAGGAAGAAATAACACAGTATTGCAGAACAAAAGAATAATGCGACAGCCACTACAGAGAACCCAAACAGTCATTTCCATGTGGCGAAATCAGCATATTTTTTTGGCAATTTTCCCAATGAGATTATTTCCCCAAAGGTCTTTTGTCTTTTGCTTTTATCTTTCCTGACCAGTATATTAACTCTAAAATTAACAGAAGATTTCTGGGTGTGTGGCACATGCTTGTAATCCCAGCACTCAGGAGGTTGAGACAGGAAGATTGCTATGAATTTGAGGCCAG
This sequence comes from Hydrochoerus hydrochaeris, assembly GCA_004027455.1. NCBI lineage: Eukaryota > Metazoa > Chordata > Mammalia > Rodentia > Hydrochaeridae > Hydrochoerus > Hydrochoerus hydrochaeris. The sequence continues at coordinate 6,275 of PVLA01008156.1, forward strand.
CCTGGGCTACATCACGAGTTCAAAACCAGCGTGAATTATAGAGAAAGACTCTGTCTAGAACAAACAAACAAACAACAAGGAAAGAAAAGAAAAATTAATAGAAGCTTAAGGTTTAGTAGAAAGTAGACTGGACTTTTAAGAATCAGGCTGTGGGGAGGTTATTGTGTCAAGGCTTTTAAATAACAGCTCAAAGACTGAAGTAATCTTGTCTCCTACAAACAAGTTATAAATAGGATGTGGGTAGTTGGATCCAGACACTCACCTTCTAATAAGTTATGTAACTTCCCCAGCTTCACTTTCCTCATCAGGAGTATGGGAGCTTTAATACTTAGTAAAAACTTGTCATGGTAATTCTTCACTTCTCTGGTAATTTTGAAGGCTAATTTTGCAGGATATAAAAGTCTGGACTGACAGTTATTTTCTTTTAAGGTTTGAAAACTTTGGTCCAAGCTCTCCTTGCCTTTAAGGTTTGTGCTAAGAAATTGGCAGTTATGCTGGTGAGCTTGCCTTTACAGGTGTGGCATTTGCCTGAGAGCTGTATACTCACTCCAGCAGGCTCTTCGCATTTGTGCCCTGGTGTGCACCCCAAGATACTGCTATCTCCAAATAGCTTTAGAGCCTATAGGCTTATGAGGTGTCCCCTCATTCCAGAGGTCCCTCTGTCCTTACACCCCAGGATGCGGCAACCATCCAAGCAAAGGTGTATCCCGGATCTAGTTGCCATATGGGAAAAGCAAACAGACCATTGAGTTCAGTGCTGGAAGTAAGCAGCAAGGTTAGTCAAATGGTCCCTTGGATTTAGAGTCAGCACTTTTAGGCTCAGTCTCAGAAAAGCACACAATCACCCTGGCTTCTCAGCCTAGAGAGCAGAACCACCATGTCCTTCACAATGTCAACTCCCTGCTGCTTAAACTTTTCAAGGGTGTCTATGGTTAGTGCACCCCCTTCTCCATGACTACCTCTTATGAACACCTCCTACCCTGTCACTGTCCTAGGGTAAACCCAGAGGCCCTGAAGTATTCCCATTCTATGACCTTTGATTCCCACAGCAGTTTAGTCTTGATCAATAAACCCTTTGCTCAAAAGGCTCCTGGTTATATCACTTCCAAGTATGGTGGCTGCAGTAGTGAATTTCTTCTCCAACTCTAGCCTGCCAGGTGGATGTGGTTCACTGCATCTGCAGCTTACAATAACTGTGGCTTGTATTGGGGTTAGTGCTGTTGTTTCTCCCTGGGGCTTCCTCAGTGTTTGTGGAGACAGAACCTCCTTGCCAGGAGCCAGGGTTGGTGTTCCAGGTTGCTTCATCCTTTTCTCTGCATTGTCTTCAGTTTTTTGTATTTTTTAGTTATTCCTGCCAGCTCTTTCTTGATTCCTGGGTTTCTAAATCTGTTTCTCTTGTATAAGTTGTTGCTTTCTAGGTGTCTCAATTCTAGATCCTAGAGAGGATGTATTTTTCTGCCAGTCTTTACTCTGTTGTATTTTTTTTAAAAAAATTAAAAATGTTTTAATCTCCCTATTTTTTCTCTTGTTGCCATTGCACATCCCTTTATTTGGTCACTCCTGCTCACTCCATCCAACCTCTCTGTAGACAAAATTCCCTCCAGGAAGCTTTCTCTGACCTCTCCTACTTCCCAATCCAGTGCTGGGGTACTAAGATTTAGCATCTCTTGTTTGGGCTTTCCACAAATGCCCGGCTTGGTCTATCACTATGGGAATAGGGTATCTAGTACTCGATTTCCACTACTGCAAAGTAAATGCCTCTATTGCTTTATTTTTCTTCAACCTTTGCACATATTCAAAGCTTATTAAACTCCTGTGGAATGACTGACTCTCTCACTGACTCACTCCAGGATAGAACATGGGAGCTCCTTTTCCCAGAGCCTGGATAACTTGTACCTCTCTTGGTGAAGGATGTGAAGGAGAAAGCAGTGTGCACAGATTGCTCAGAGCAGAACTCCTCCCAGTGAATGAAAACAGCAGCCAGTATGATCTGAAACTGAGCATTTAATTCCAGGCCACTCCCTTAGGTTTGGCTGGCTCTGCCTCATTTGAGGGTGTGTTGCTTCCTTTCATCATCAGATGTCACACTCCATCAAGGAGGTGTTATTTGCTTCTACTTGCAATGAAGAAAGAAATAGGTACCCTCAGGCTATCTGGGCCTCTTATGAAATAAAGACTTTTCATTATAGATCACTTGGTAAAATACACTTAAGTGAATACACACCTGCCAATAAATAAATATGAAGATAGTCGTTTGGCTTGCATCAACTCATCTTCTACTGGCCTTGACTGGCAAAGGAAAAAGTGGACAGATTCTGGGAACCAACCTAGTGACGGGCTTTCTGTTAGAACTAGATTTAAGTTCCAGTTTCTTGGAGTTGTTAAGTAAGTTACAGCATTGTTTAATGTTCCACTGATCAACTTTGAAATCGAGATTATATCCAATTTTGTAGTACTGCTGCCAAGTTTAAATGACATAACATATTCAAGGTACAAATGGTGATCGTCAATAGATACATTTCCTCTGGAGCTAGGGTATAGCTTAACAGTACAGTGCATGCTTAGCATGGCATGAAGTCCTGGGTTCAATTCTAAGCAGAAAAAGAAGACAGAGAGAAGGAGGAGGAGGAGGAGAAGGAGGAAGTGAAGGAAGAGGAGGAGAAAGAAGAAAATGTGAAGAAGGGGGAGGAAGAGAGAAAAGCAAAGAAAGGAAAGGAAAAGAAAAGAAATTTTAAAAAAAGAAAAGAAAGAAGAAGGTTTCTCCTTTGGGTCCTTGTTTATGTATAAAGCTCAAGTTCTGGGATTGGGAGTGGGAGAGATATACACATGCTCTAGGGTGGGTAGCCTGCATATAATATAAGGGAGAGAAAGAGGTTTGCTCCTTCCCTTGCACCCATTTTTCTTTTGTTGCTTTTGCTGTCTCCACCATAAACTATTGCCCTCTGCTATGTGCCACCTTGCCTTGGAGCCAGCCAGTTATAGACTAAAACCTCCACAAAATGTGAGCTAAAGTTTAAATGACATAACTTATATACAAGGTACAGATGGTGTTCATCAATGGATACATTTCCTCTGGGGCTAAGGTGTAGCTTAGCATAACTATCTCTGGCAACCTTCCTTTGAACACTGACAGAGGTTCTCAGTCCTCCTTGTCTGAGGTTAAGATTCACCTGGAATTCTTGTTAAAAGGCAGCTTCCTAGTCCTACTCCTGGAGATTCTGCTGTGTGTATGGAGGTCTTGTTATAGTTCAGGAAGTTTCATTTATATCAAGTATGCCAGTAATTTCTCTCTCTCTCTTTCTTTCTTTCTTTCTTTCTTTCTTTCTTTCTTTCTTTCTTTCTTTCTTTCTTCTCTTTCTTCTCTTTCTTTCTCTCTCTCTCTTTCTTTCATTCATTTTTTTCTTCTTCTTTTGTTTTTTTGCAGAGAGAATGTAGTCCAGGCTACCCTTGATCTCACTATGAAGCTGGCTTTGAACTCATGGTAATCCTCCTGCCTCAGACTCTCAAATGTTGGGATTATAGGCACGTGCCACCATGCTCAGTTAATTGTCCTAAGCAATTCTGATCAGGTAGACTGCTGTCCATACTTTTGCAAGCATGATTTGAAAACTTCAAAGGCTTTCTCTTGCATGAAATGTCCTTTCCTTTTATCAGAAATACCCTGAAGCAAAGCCTTTTAAATCAAATATTTAATTATATTCTCCACACCAGGCAGGAGCTAAGGAAGTAGAGGAGATAATGGAGGAGGTGATGGTGGAGACTGGGAAAGCTGGTATTTCCCCTCAGCCTACAGAGCATGCTGTCCACACTTTTTGGGGAGCAGGAAACGGGGAGACATGGAACAGATGCTCTGTGTTGGCTGCGGGGCTGCAGAAAGAGGGATGGGAGGAATTGGTAAGCGTCTAGCTTCTAGCAAGTCAGCGTTTTCAAATGCAGGTTTGTTATCTTACTTTCACAGCTGTAAATTTCCTGTGTTAGCCCTATTCAAATTTAAGTATCAGTATGCATATGCATCCCTATGTCCAATAGAAGAGATGTTGCTATCATGGGGTGGGGGGGTTTGGATCGCCAGGTCCCAGTGGCCCTCATTAGAGTGGAAAACCGAGAATTGAGTAGACATATGGCCATGCTGATCCTTGCAAGTCCCCCCTGAGTCCTGCAGGGACAGAACCTCAAGTGCCTCCCCTTCTCTACCCTCAGCAGGGCACTTTGCCAGAGAACACCTGGCAGGGGCTCCCAGAAAGGTGGGAACTAACTGGGAGTGGGCTTTCCCCAGAATTTCCCTTGCAGTTCTTCTTAGGAAGGATGATTGGAATGTGCAGCTATTGCTCTTTAAAGAAATGCAATCTGTTGTGTTCAGAGTGCTCCTATCTGTGTGGCTTCCTCATCTCTGCTCTGTCATCACTAATATAGAAGGCAAGTGACACAAATCCTTAGCGTCAGACCTCTTCAGCAGACATTTGAAAGAACTACAGTAAAATAGACATAACATAAAAGTTATGCTGCTAACCATTTTAAGTGTTAAGTTTTATAGTGTGGTAAGTATCTTCATTGCTGTACAACCTCCAGAAATCTTTTGGTCTTGCAAAACAGAATTTTGTATGCACTGAACAACTGTCCATCCTCCTCTCCCTCTGGTCACTGGCAATACCTGTTGTGCTTTTGGTCTATGAATCTGAATACTCTGGATACCTTATATAAGCAGAAACAGACACCTTTTGTGATTGGCTTATTTTACCTAGCTTGTTTTCATGATTCCTCCATGTTGTAGCGTTTGTCGGCATTTCCTTCCTTTCAAAGCCAAATGATATTCCATTACACGTATATTTCACATTTTGTTTAGTACTCCATCAATGGACAGTTGGGTGAAGTTTACCTCTTAGTTACTATGATTAGTGCTGCTATGACACAGGTATCTCTTTGAGAAACTGCTTTCACTTTTTAAAGGCATTACCTGGAAGTAGAATTATTGGCTCATAGATAATTCTATTTTTAGGGTGCTGAGGAACCACTGTACTGTTCTGAATAGCTGTGGTACCGTTTTATAGTTCTATCAGCAGCACACGAATGTTCCAGCTTTTTTGTTTCCTCATCAACACTTGTTTTTTGTTTTTTGGGGGGTTTTTTTTGGTTTAGTTCTAAACTCCGGGCCTCGCACATGTGAGACAAGTGCTTTACCAGTGAGATGCTTCTCAGCCCGTTTTCTAATAGCAGCCATCCTGATGGGTATGAACTGTTACCTCATTATCATTTTGATTTGCTTTTCTCTAATTTTAGTGATTTTAGGGGTCTTTTCATGTGTCTTTTTTTTTTTCTGGCATTTGTGTATCTTCTTTAGAGGAACTATATGAATAAAATAATTTTTTGTGGTACTGGGGATTGAAGACAGGGTCTTCTCACTGAGCTTTATTCTCAGTCTTTTTTATTTTTTGAGACTGGGTCTCATACTAAGCCACTAAGTTGCCCAGGCTGGGCTCAAATTCATGAACCTCCTGCTTCAGCTTCCCAGAACACTGGGATTTCAGGTTTGTGCCACCATACCTGACTAGAAACAGCTTTAGATTATCTGTGGGTTATGTATCTTTTAACCATTTCCTGTTGTCTTCTTGAATGAGGTTCATTTTCATCCCTCTCTGACATGATTCAAGGGTAATTCCTGGTTTTTCTAAGTCAATAGTTCTCTACCCTGGCTTCAAACTACAGTCACCAAGGATAGCTTTTAAAAACTCAGAAATGAACAACTATTTGTAAAAGAACAATATGTAATTTATTAACTAGTGATTTCTTACTGTATATATTTTTTTTTAAATTCTATAATATTTCTATCCTTTTTCTGTTTTTTTTTCCTCTTTAAATAAAAAAAAAATGGGGAGCAAGATGGAGACTGAGGAAGACCCTCTGGTGACTGCCTCTCAAGTTGAACAGCTATTCATGCTCAAAGCTACCTTCACAAGAGGTGACGAAATCAGGTGACAGGCCACACTGCTTGCTTTTAGGATAACAAAATAAAAAGATGTGTCAAAGAAAGCAGAAATAAAAAGGTGCCTGTGTCATTTTACCCCTAACCCCAACCAGCCCAGTGTGGTAAGAGACTCTTCTGCTCGCAGGTGGAAAATGAATAAGGCCAGGTTGGAGACCTAAAACCCAGGCCTTGGCCCATTCCCACTGTCATGAAACCCATGGACTGAGCAGCGGGAACTGCCCATGCTGCCAACCCTCACCAATCTTGGGTGGCAGATGAAGAGCAAAACTCTAGCACAAGGCTTTGGCTTGGAGCCCTGTGCCAGCCTCACCAGGCTGAGACTCCATACCTGGTAGAAACCAAAGAGCCAGCACACAAGCCAGAGCTCACAGCTGGGGCCTGTAGGCCGGTCCCTGCATCAGGTGGGAATATGTGTGGCAATGGGATAGAACCGAGTTTCAGCATCATCATGTCTAACCTTGGAGTAGGCCCAGGGAACACCAGTCTTTCTCCTGAGACTGTAGGCACCTGTACCTTGACCAAGGTGTGACCAAGTTAGTGTCAGTCTTGGTGACACCCATCCCCAACCTCAGGAAGAACAGCTGTCACCAGGGCAGTAGTCTGGCCACAGACAGGGCTTTAGAAGTACTCTTGTGCCCAGCAGAGACCTGCACCAGTGCAGGAAGGACTTGTGTTCCAACTTGCCTCGCACTAGCCATAGAGTGAGCCTCAGTGCACCCATGAGACCATGAAGCACTTTGTATCTGTTAGACTCAGGCATGACCCAGTGTAGCACCAGCATAGATGACTTTTTTTTCCCCCAGCTTTCTTGTTGCTAAGACAAAAGACCTGAAGGCCTCAATTTAAAGGAAGAGAGGCTTATTCTTCTCACAGTTTCAGAGGGTTCAGTCCATAGTAGACTGGCTCTAGGGGATAAATGGCACAGCAGAAGGCGGGGGAGCTCTCCCCCCATGCCAGCCAGGAAACAGAGAGAGCAAGTAGCAAGGCAAAGTGAGAGATACATCCTCCAAAGGCACACCTCTAAGACATGCCTCCTCCAACCAACCATACCTACCAGCACGTCCCACTATGAACTCATCAGTAGATTAATCCACTGGTAGACACGGCATCACCATCATCCAATAACTTCTCCAAATCCTCACCTCTGAACACATGAGCCTTTTGGAGGACATACGGGTGATCAAGGGCTTGCTTTTTCTAAAACTACTCCAACCTCAGACAGCAGAGTGTGGTACAAGGCTCCATTTGCTGGGGAGTAAGTACAAAGCATATACACAGAGAAATGTCACTCAGCCATAAAGAAAAATGAAGTCTTGTCATTTGTGACAACATGGATAGAACTGAGTTCACTATGTTAAGTGAAGTAAGCCAGCACAAAAGGCAAGTAAAGTATGATGCCATTCCTATGTGAATCTAAAAAATACTTGCTCTTGTAGAAGATTAGAATGGTGATTACCAGAGGCTGAGGAGAGAAGAGGTAGGGAAAGAATGTGGAAAGGTTGATTGTATTATACTTTGAGGTTTTCTCTTTCTTTCTTTCTTTCTTTCTTTCTTTCTTTCTTTCTTTCTTTCTTTCTTTCTTTCTTTCTTTCTCCTTTCTTTCTTCCTCTTTCTTTTATACCAGGAATCAAACTCACCACCTTATGCTTGCCAGGAAGGTGCTGTGCTGCTGAGCTATATCCCTAGCCTGTTATTAACCTTCTAAATATTAACAGGTACTAAGTTACAGGATCAGGAAGGTACTATTGCACAGTAGAGTGATTATTGATATCAATAATGTACTATGCATTTCAAAAAGGTAAAAGAAAGAATTGTGAATGTTTTCACCATGAAGAAATGTAAAATATTTGAGGAAATAAATGTTTGAACCTGATTTAAACATCATATATGTAACGAAACATTATATGGTGCCCAATTAATCTGTATAATTTTTATGTGTCAGTTAAAATTTTTTTTCAATACCTCTGTCTGGGTCTCTACTCTATCAAACTAATTAAATCAGAATATCTAAAGGTGGTCCTGGGAATTTTTTAAAGAAGTTTCCTACTTACTCCAAATACTCAAATATGTTCTCAGGGTTCTGACTAAATCAATCATGCTGGTCTCAATCCCCTTATCAGTGACTGGGTTAGGACTCATCCTGTGACTAGATTTTGGACTATGTGACATAATATCTTTTAAGAATTTTTCTTAAAATGAAACATGGAGCAAAGAGCTGGGGATGTAGCTGAGTGGTAGAGCACTTGCCTGGCATCCAAAAGATGCTGGATTCAATCCCTGGCACTGCCAAAACCAAAACAAACAAAAGAACAAAAAACCATACACGTACACACATGAAACAAAGAAGGAGGTAGAATGAAATGATCTTTTTCCCCTGAATGTGACTTTTACAGAGGACAGTGACCTTGCCCTTGTGAGAAGCACTAGTGTGAGGCTGGCATGGCAGGAAGATGTGAAAGAAGCTGGGTAGTTGACAATATGGTTGAGTGGCTCATTTGATCCAGTGGGGAGCCACCCTGCTTCTGGAATTCTGGGCAAGATAACAAATATCTGTTTCACCTAAGCTGTTCTGAGTTGAGTTTTCCATTACATGCAGCTGAAAGTGTCCCATGGAATACATGCTCTGTGCTAGGGACCTCAGAAAGTGCAGGGTTGTCTGCATGCTATCTGCCATGCTAGAAGGAAAGAACTGAGATGCTGTCTTTGCAGATGTTACTCCTCAATGCTTGTGTTGAAAGTGTAAATCCCTACTGTCGGGAGGTGGGGTGGGTTTAAGCTTTACTTGGGTCTCAGGCACTTTCCTCATCATTGGGACAAAACTTTTCACACCTGCAACTTAAAAGAGGAGAGGTTTATTTTGGCTCATGTTCTAGAAGTTTCTGAGCTGGCATGGTTGGAGGTGTGATGGAAGGGCTTGGGCAGAGGAGAACTTCTCACTTCATGGCAGCCAGGAAGTACAGAGCTCAGGGAGGAGCCGGGTAGGGAGACAGATACTTCTGGGTCATGTTCCCAGTGACCCACCTCTTCTGACTAGAGCCCATTTCCTAACATCACATTTACCTATGGCACCCCCATGATTCAATCACCTTTCAAGGGCCAGGGATATAGCTCAGTGGTACAGCACCTGTCTGGCAAGTGAGAGGGTATGAGTTCAATTCCCAGTACAAAAAAAAACAAAAAACAAAAAAACACACACACACACACACAAAAAAAACCTTTCAAAATGTCCTTGGGGGACATCTAGATGTACACCATAACAACTTGAAAGCTGGGAGAGAAAGAAAACCAGGGCATTAGGCAGGCTATACAATCAACAGCCATTTCTGAACCAGAGGTGTTCTGAACTTAAACTGGAGACAGAAGTGTTTTTGAACTGAGATGCAGTCTCTGCTGCAGCTGGCCTTGTGGTCCAGGTTAAGTTCTGAAATCTGGGTCAGTTAGAGGATATGTAAGCAACATGATAAAGGGAAAAAGTTGTGTTCACAAGAACATTCTGAGTCCAAACCACCTAAGTCTTTAGATATTGAATTTAACACTGCAGTGTGATACTTGAGTGCAAACAAGCACTTTACTTAAACTAATGGTCAGCCAGGCAGAACTTCTCAGGTTACAGGAGTCTCGGGTTTATGGCAAGAGGAAACTGCTTTAGCCTCTTCTTCCCTGGAAGAGAGATAGGTGTCATGAGATCAGCCTTCATTCTATTATAGTTTCCTGCATTTATACTTGTGAGGGTGGCTTCTAAGGAGTTACTGGATGTCACCATGTTGTGAGTCCCAGGAGTAAGGTTGAGTGAGAGGACACAGGGACAGTCTATTGGCCAAACACAGTTCTTGTTATGGTGCTAACTGGAGCACATATTCCAGACTGACAAATTCCAAGATAAACGAAAATATTTTAAAAAATCACAAATGAGTAGACAGATAACAGCACTACGTGACAAGAACCATCTGTAGGAAGGTTTTGGTTCAATATAAAGTAGTGAAAAGAATGTCTCCAGGAAGGTCACTGAGCTGGAAAACAATGGAAGCATAATTACCATTGACCTTCAAAACCCATTTTCTAATCTGTGCTTGTAGACAGTATTAAAATGTGAAAAGAACCTTGATGAGTATTTATAAAGTTTATTCAGTTTGCCACCTGTCAACTCATCATACTTGGCCTTGAAACTGCTTGATTGGCTTTGTGGTATTGTGACACTGAGGGCCTGTATTATTACTCTTTAAATTCTTTTTTTTAAATTGAGATTAGCATAAAAGAAATTTTAGTTTTAGAATGGATGTGGAGATATAAGGAAAAATGTGAGAATAAAAAAAGGCCTGTGATATTAATGTTAGATAGATGATAGATATTCAGATAGGCAGACACAGATATTCTTGTAATTGAATCAGCATGGATGTTAGTTCCAGTGCTGTGCTGTGATACCCCAGCTCTCTCACGGGTCCCTTGGATTGTGAAAATTATAAACAAAGACAAATCCTACCCATCGTGTAGAGTATATTCAAAATTACCGCTAGAATTTTGAGGACTCAAGAAGGCAAATGTAGACAATGTAAAAGAAGAATAAGAAAAGACAGCAGCAGGACTGGGAATATAGCTCAGTAGTATAAGTACCTGCTTGGCAAACACAAGGTCCTGAGTTCAAGTCTCAATACCAAGAAGAAAGAAAAGACAGCAGCATATGGAATGATAACAGCTGTGGACTTTTGACAAAGAAGACTGATTCTTCCACTCAGAATATACATGCCACCCTGGACAGTGTCAGCCTGTCAGGAGAGAAGAGGGTTGAGACTAAATTGGCACTGACGTGCTGGTGAGATGCTGAAAGTCAGAAGAGGGGCTTCTGATGGTTCGGTAATATGCAGGAACACCCTGCTGCAGACTCTGGTCTGGAAAATGAGTAGGACTCATCAATCAGGGGACAGCAAGGAAGTCTCTTGCAGGCATCTGTGCTGCTTTCGCCTACCAGCTCACTTCGGGGAGAGCTATTGAGATGAAGTTAAGTCAGGGCTGATGCTGCCCTCCAGAGTGAGCCCATGCTGGTCATACCTCCCGAAATAGAACCTGCCAGACACATAGTCTCACCATATCTCTTCACTGTCAAGATAAAGGCCATACACAGAGATGGAGAAAAATAACTACAAGCAGAGAAGCAAGCAAATGTAGGAGTGTGAAGAAGTTAAAACACGGGTGGGCGCATGAGAACCCAAGGTGTGAATGCAAAATGATGATCCAGAAAAGCCAAATAAAAAGGCAGCACTGAATCATAGAAAAAAAGGTGCTTGCTCAGCTTTAGGAAAAAAATGTGAAAATTCCTGCTCGTAATATAGCATTTCCCAGAACACTAGGTCTGTGCTAAGTGTAAAAAACAACTGTGTTCCATGTCTATACCCACGCCACCCTGAGAAATTTATAATGAAAAATAGCTTATAAATGGTGCTAAGAAGTATTACAGCAAAACCCATTTAGGTCATAAATTCATTTACTAGGAATAACCAAAATCTATGGTAAATGTTTAAATTTTTAAAATGTGCTATAGTAAGAGACAAATTGCCATTAATTCTCCTCAAATTTCTTGCTTTAAACACACTTGTCCCAGTATTCTTACCACTCCCTGAAGCAGTTCTGGAAGTCCTCTCCTGTGAGTGTCTTTATGAGGTGTGATCAAAAATACAATGAGGCTGGGGATTTAGTTCAGCAGTATAAGCGCCTGTGTAGTGAGCACAATATGTGAGCGCAATATCGTGAGTTTGATCCCTAGTACAAAAAAAAAAAAAAAAATACAGTGGATGCTGCCGCCAAGTGCTATGCAGTGGGAAGGCAGCTCCTAAAATATTACAGTGAGTCCTTATTCACCTTAATCAGTGGATCTGGTACTGTGCAACTTCTGGCTGTTTCCCAAAGTCAAAACGCCCATGAACGGTAAATGTTTTGAATCAGTTCAGGACATCTAGGCAGCCATGACAACTAATGCCTCCCACAAAAGAGGATTTCCAGAGCTGCTTCACAAAGTAGCAAGAACAATGGGATAAGTAGGCTAAAGTGAGGGGGATTCATGGCAATGTGTCTTTTCCTGTAATGCATTTTTAAAAAATTAAACATTCACCATATTTTCATATCACAGCATATCAATATATCTTGATCTCCTCTTTTCCACATTACGCCTTTCTAGTACTATCCTATAAGGCTATAGTTCTACACTACAAATTCAGTATATTTTGCTATAGCGTGTTAGGTAAATATGGTGGCCACAGGAGGAGGTTTAATTATAGGAACAAGCATAATACAATGTGAAAAGCACCATACTAGGTTAGGAGTCAGGGGAGCTGACATCAGCTGTGTACTCCTTCCAGTTCTGCTTATCCATGTAGAAAAAATGCTACATGCAGTTTATACTAGTGAAAATCTACCAAGAAAATTCAAAGAGTAGCAGATTTACAACTCTGGTTTTCCTCTTATGTAATGAAACTTGTTTGTCCAAATTATTTAACCCCTCAGGCTTCAATTTGCTTGTTTGTGGAGGTGTTAGCATCAGGAGCTCTGTGATCCTGTCAAATTTTACATTCTTATGTGTCAAAGGAGCACTGAATCTAGAAAGCAAACAAACAAAAAAATTTTTTTTTAATTAGTAGCAGACAATTTTCTTGGCACTTGTCAGAAAAAGTCAAATAGCTTAGGAAGTTGACTTGCTACTCAAGACTCAAGGGAACCAAATTGTTTTCTATCATAGAACTCTAAGCATAGACTAAAAACCAACATCGGACTCCCTTGACAGAACGCATAAGCCCCATGTTGAAATGTATGATGTTTTCTAGAAGCATCTGCCCTGGATTCGTAAACATTCATTCAGGTGAAGGTCACAGGGACCCAATTTAAGTTTGCTTAAGGAGAACAGAAAATTATTAGCTCAGATGACTAGATATCCAGGGCTGCACCTAGCTTGTGCGGGCCGTGCTACTTGCACATCATCTTCCTTGTTTCTCAGCTCTGCTTTCTTCTCCATAGTCTCTGTGGTCAGGCAGGCTCTCAGCTAATGGTATAATCTGGCTTTCTACAGTTGAAAGCATCTTAACCCTTCATTGCCATGCTTAAAAAACAAAGAGGGTGTGCCCTACTGTAAAAATTTCAAGCAAAAATAATAGTTGCTAAGAGTTACAGAATACTGACCACACATCAGGAACTATTCTCATGCACATGAGACCAATTCCAGAAAGTAAACTTTTCCAAGTATCCATTCTAAAGCTGGACATGGGCTTCCACCAGTAATCCCAGCACTCTGGGAGGCTGAGGAAGGAAGATCACAAGTCTGTGTTGAAGCTGTGCAATTTAGAATCTTAATGAGACCTTGTCTCAAAACAAAACAAAACAAAAAAACAGGTGGGGATGTAGCTCAGTGCAAAGGCCTAGGTTTAATTTCTAATACTACAAAAAAGAAAAAAAAATTCTTTCTACAGACCAGAAACTAAGGCTCAGAGGGATTAAATACCTTGGTTATTTTCTGTACATATGACATTGGCAAATTATTTAATCTGTCTGAGCCTGGGTTTCTTCATTTATAAAAATGTCATTAGCTGCTATTTCCTAGGCTGTTATGAGTGCAGCAAGCACCAAAGAAAAGGATCCATCATACAATCATTGCACATAATGGTTCCAATAAGAATGCTGGAATCATAGAATCTTGCACACAATGATCCTTGAAAACCAAAAAGTCTTTACCCATTTCTACTTTCTATCCTCCCACTCCCTCCTTCTTTTCCTGTAATAATCCCTGCCACCCCAAATTCAACCCTTATAACTTCCATCATCTCTATAGCTTGAATATTCCTTGTCTGAATCATTTGGGACCAGAAGAGATTTAGGTTTTAGGTTTTTTTCTAGTTTTGGAATATTTACATGTTATACGAGATATCTTGGGGATAGGACCCAAGTCTAAACACAGAGTCATCATGTTTCATATATATACCTCATACACATAGTCCGAAGGTATCTTTATCCAATATTTAAAATAATTTTGTGCATTTTGATTATGGCCTGCCATGTAAGGATTGGTGTCGAATTTTCCACTTGTGGTGTTATGTCAGAGCTCAAAATATCTGGATTAAATGGAGCATTAGAGTGGATTAGAGTTCACATTTTTAGATTTGGGATGCCCAACTAGTAATGGCATTGGCTAAAATAGAAAGTGTCACAACATTTCTTTGCTGTTGGATAAAGGAAGTTTGAAGCAGCAGAGATGGAATCAAGGTGCAATATCTATGTCAGGAAGATGAAGTGGAGAGTGAGAACAAGGGTTATCAGTCTAGCCTAGATGGGAGCCAGTAGCAAGGCCTGTGTGCAGGGTGGCTGCTCCCTGGCAGAGAATCTTTAACTGGAAGCTTCTTGTACTCCTCCCCCAGAGAAAGAGCAAACTTCAGAGTATGGCAGCAGGGAAGCTGTGGGTGTTGGCACACTCTCCCCATGAGGGAAATGGTAATGACTTAACTTGGCTGGAAGAGAGAGTACGGAACTGAGCAAAGGTCATATCCTGACAGGAAGCCTTTCATTCATGGTGGTTCCATGAAGAGATGACGCTAAATAGTCTTCATAAATTATTTGGCAACTTTCACAACAAAGATAAGATCTTACAGAAAATTTAACATATGCATTGGCAAGAAATACTGATTAATTGTGAAATAGTTCATCAACTCAGCACATCACTCAGGCTGGTTTCCATTGGAAAAGGAGAGGTGATTTTAAATTTCCCAACCAAGTAATAGGTGCCTAGAATCAAAAGTATTCTAAGGCTCTATGTTTCTTTAATATAGTTCTTCAAAATTAGCCAGTATTTCTAAGTGACATCTCTCCTCCCTTATTCCACCAGTACCACAGCAGTTTGAACCCAGAGCCTCCGTATCAAAAGCCCTAGGCCTTTTTTGTCTTGAGACAGTTCTCGCTAAGTTGCTAGTTGCCCAGGCTGGGCTTGAACTTGCCATTCTCCTGCTGTAGATGCCCCCAATGCTGGAATCTTAGGCCTGCACCATTTTATCCACCTCTGACCTCTTTCAACACACTACTCCTAATCTATTAAGCTAAGCCACCAGGTGAATGCTTGCAAGGTTTTAATATTGATTTTTTTTTCTTCCACATGTTCCTGTGGTGAGTGTGTGAGAGCTTTGTCATCTGAGCTACTGAGGTTGGGCAGGGAGAACTCAAATCATACTCCTAATGATGAAATGTCTGTCAGAGTCCTGGTCTCCCAGTGCTTGTTGGCAGTGGCTGAGCAGCACCAGATACCAAGGGCGTGGAAAGAGAAGGCAGGAGGACACCTAAGCAAGGAAGGTCTCCGAATCAGGGAAATATTCATCATGTAAATTTGACTCCTCCTCTCGTAAAATTTCTGGTTACCATGGTGAAGGAGATACATAAACATAGGAGGGAATTTCATTTGCTTGTTTTTATTTTTATTTTTATTTTTTGAGACAGTGTCTCACTATGTGGTTCAGTGTCTCACTATGAAGTTGCTATGTAGCCCAGTCTGGCCTGGAACTCACAGAAATCCTTCTGCCTTAACCTCTTAAGCGCTGGGATTATAGGTGTGTACCACTCAGCAAGGAGGGAATTTTAAAATACTGTGGGGAGTACTATACTGTAATATAAAAAATTTTTGTTCAAAATGTGCACTATTGACCTGCCTGGTCCAATGTTACTAAATTTACTACTGTGGTGTCAAATTATTGGTGAAATACCCTCCAGATGCTTTGAAATACAACTTTCATTTTATTTTATCTTTTATATGGTTGCAGAATTATGACTATGACTACAAGAAAGAAGATCTTGTTATTAGTCAAATAAACAAGACAACTTATTACAATTATTTATATTAGGTTCATTTGGGATAAGGAAACCAATAGTGATGGCATTGATCAGTCTGGAATTCTAGGATGCTATGCCTTCTCTGTAGTGGCCTTGTATGATTGGGGCGGTTTTTCCCTCTTTAGCATACATATACATAGCACTTAAGATTTGTGATAGCTTGAGAAAGGAAAGATTAACTTGGGGTTAATGAGGTTCATGGTTTCAGTCCATGGTCACTTTGCTTCACTGTTTCTAGGTCAGTGGTGAGGCAGAATCATCACAGGTGAGAAAAGTGGCTCAACTCATGACAACCAGAAAGTGGTGAGGAAAAGAGCCAAAGTGGAAGAGGCTGGAGATAAAATATAGTATCTGTGGCCGCTCTTCCATTATCCACTCCCAAATAGGACTCATTTCCTGATAACCCATTCAGTTATGAATTCATAGATGGATTAACTTGTTGACGATGTTACTGCCCTTATGATTTGATCACTTTCCAAAAGCCTCACCTCTGCACTACGGACCAAGCCTTCAACACGGTGAGACTTTGGCGTGACATTTTAGGTCAAAAACATAACATGCATAGCATATTCTTCTGGTTAATTTGCCCATCTATGCATCTGGCAGACCACTAGAGCCTGGAGGACATTTTTATATCCCAATGTTTAACACACTGCTTACTGTACAGTGTAAGCACATAGGAAAATATTTGCTGGATAAATGCTTGCCAAAATAATTCAAAGACATTTAATGGATAGGACTTAAAAGAACAGTCTTCCTTTTTTGGTTGGTTAAATTATAACTGGCTTATGTTTTTATAGAAAACTATATGCTCTGGAATCTACATATGTAGAGAGTAACCAGGCCTTAAGGAGCAACCAGGGCAATCTCCAAGCAGATTTTGGAGAGCATTTGAGCACTGGAAGAAGAAAATGGCACTAGACAAGTTTTCCTATTTTCATGGCTTCTAGTCTTAAAAATTTCCTTAACCTGTACCATGCAGTGTTACTCAAACTTTAACATAAAACCTTTGGCTCTTATATTCTGAAGAGCCAGAGAAGACTTTCAGGTAACTGGGGTGGCTGGAAAATAAGAAAGAAATTCTGAAAAAGAAAGAATCTGAAGGGAGTGCTTCAAATTTTGTGTATCATAAACTCAAGTTAATTTTATTCCCTTTAAAATTAAAAAAAATAAACTCAAGTTAATTGTCTGCTAAAAAAAAGTTTAATAATCTTGGAAGAGATATATCAGAATTAAGAGTCTCTATAACATAATACCATGTCCAGGATAAAATTCAAACTTTATCAAAATACAATGAAATAGGGAAATGTGACCTATTCCAAAAGACAAAAATGTGACTTAAAATGATTCAGATGCTGGAATTAACAAACAAGTAATTTCAAAGGATTTACTTTAATGTAATGACATAAAGGAAGAACATTTGCATTGAATGGATGAGAAATTTTAGTGGCAAAATAGAAACACTAAAGAACAACAACAAGAACAACAAAGGCTTAAAAATAAAAATAAAATGTCTAAGATAAAAACTCACTTAGCAGACAAAATAACTGAGGAAAAAGACTAAGACTATTTCCTTAACCTTACCAGGTTAAGGAAAATTTTTTGAAGGTAGTAAAATACAGCCAAACAAGACGGAACAAATCCAATTGAGACAGTGTAGTAACATTTGTACAGAACTTCACAGCAGGTTACTGGGATAACAGTAATAGGTACTATAGTATATCTCATTTTCTTCACAATAGTTGTTTTTTCAGTCAGGTACAGCAAAATGGAAGGAAATACCGAACTTACAAAAACAGAATATTGAATAGAGCAATACCATTAATCAGAACAGAGCAAAACAGTGATAAAAATATTTGCCTTCAAAGAGATGGTAGAAGGAAATCCCCATTATTTGCTATATTGCATATAGTAACCTCGCAAGAGATACTTGGATCTCTGGCTCTCTCTTGCTAATGGTGGTAGTGGGGTGGGTGTTTGAATCTCAGCCTTCGGTAGGCTCACAGCTGCTTAGCAGAACAGTGAGCTGGCTGCTTGTTTTCCCAGAGCCCCAAGTTCCAACATGGCGCCGATCTCAAGAGACACTGATGGTTCTTGCCCTGGAGCGGCCACCAGGTTAAGGAAATTTTTAAGGCCAGAAGCCATGAAAATAGGAAAACTTGTCTAGTGCCATTTCCTTCTCCCAGTGCTCAAATACTTTCCAAAAGATAGATAGCATTATCTACTCTGAAGCAGAGAGGGGGAAAAGCAAATTTTTGAAACGGACAGAATCTCAGGAACATGAGGACAATATCAAAAGATCTAAAATATATATAATAGGCACAGAAGACGGAATAGAGCAAAAAACATATTTGTAGAAATAAAAGCCAAAGACTCCCATAAAATTATGAAAAACAGCTCTTTTGTCTCGGCTGCTGACATGCCATCCAGACTAAGGAAGACCCGGAAGCTTCGGGGCCATGAGCCATGGCCACAGCCACATCGGCAAGCACCGGAAGCACCCAGGAGGCCGGGGTAATGCTGGAGGCATGCATCACCACAGGATCAACTTCGATAAATATCACCCAGGTTACTTCGGGAAGGTTGGTATGCGGCATTACCACTTAAAGAGAAACCAGAGCTTCTGCTCAGCTGTCAACCTTGATAAATTGTAGACATTGGTCAGTGAGCACACATGAGTAAATGCTGCCAAAGACAAGACTGGAGAAGCTCCCTTCATTGAAGTAGTGCAATCAGGCTACTACAAAGTTCTTGGGAGGGGAAAGCTCCCAAAGCAGCCTGTCATCGTGAAGGCCAGATTCTTCAGCAGAAGAGCTGAGGAGAAGATTAAGGGTGTGGGGAGGGGAGCCTGTGTCCTGGTGGCTTGAAGCCACAGGATAAGGGGCTCATTAAAATGCTAACACATAGTTTTCAAAAGACAAAACAAAAAAACAAAAATTTACATTCTAGGAAACCAGTGATGATAAACATGAGGAAACTTCCATCAGGATATCATTGAAAAACTGGTGAAATTTAAGCAGAAACAGAAAATTCTGTAAAGTATTATGATTTATATGTAAATGTTCCCCCTAAAGCTTCATGTGGTCATGGGCTGCAGAAGGAGGAAGACTCTAGTGTTTGTGATTGGTTTGTTGCCTAGCATTGAGATTGGCAATGTGAGTGCTGCACCTGCCCTGGGGCTGGGAGCCAAAGCACAACATAAAGGAGGGAAAGAAGCTTGCTCTTCCCTTTTGCCCATTGGTTATTATCAGTTGCAGCCACAATAACCAGCTGCTCCTCAGCCATGCCACCCTGCCTTGGAGCCAGGTAAGTACTAACTGAAACCTCTATAGACTTTAAGTTATATAAACCTTTCTTTCCTTCATTTTGGGTGTCAGGTATTTTGTCTCAGCAACAAGAGAAAAGTAACCAAGACATAAGGCAAGATTAATACACAGTACAAAGAAAAGAACAATTTTTGACCTTACTACTTAATGGAAATTATAGTGTCCAGAAGATATAGAAACATCTTCAAAGTGCTCAAAAATAAAATGCAATCCTTGAATTCTATAGCTACAAAAATATTCTTCAGGGAAAAAGGCAAAATCAAGACATTTCTAGATAAAAAGAAAAAAATCAACAGAATTTATTATCAACAGAGTATTACAGAAAAAATATTCAGGCTGGAAGAAAAAGGTATCAGGTGGAAACTCAGGTCTTCAGTATCAAATAAAAGCACCAGAAATGGTAAAAATATTAATGATTATAGAATATGAAATATTGCATCCGGTACTTCAGGTCTCACAGGATCTTCAATCCCCACAAATACAATGCATGTAAGTCTACTGACAAAGCCATTTTTAAAATTTTTTATTTAAAGGGATAAAACAGAAAAAAGGAGAGAAATATTACAGAATTTGAAAAGAAACATAAACAGTAAGAAATCACTAGTTGATAAATTACATATTGCTCTTTTAGAAATAGTTGTTCAAGTTACTAAATTAAAGCACACAAAATGGACACTCAAGCAGTGAGACTGCAAACAGATCTGTTCAACTATCAAACAAGAACTAAGAAATATGGGTAATAATCCTGCACACATAAATATACATGCAGTTTTATCTTTTATAGCACTTCCTATTTTCTCTTTTTTACAATAGCAATCATACTTTTTTTATTTAAAGAGCAAAAAAAAAAAACAGGAAAAAGGTAGAAATATTACAGAATTTGAAAAAAAGAAGATAAACAGTAAGAAATCATTAGTTGATACATTACATATTGTTCTTTTAGAAATAGTTATTCAAGTTACACAATTAAAACACACAAAGTGGACACTAAAGCAGTGAGAGTGCAAACAGATCTGTTCAGCAATCCAACAAGAACCTAGAAATATGGCCATCAATCCCACACATCTAAACATACATGCAGCTATATCTTTTATAGCGCTTCCTATTTCCTCTTTTTTTACAATAGCAATTATACATTTTTAAAATTTTATTTAAAGAGAAGAAAAACAAAACAAAACAGAAAAAAAGGGTAGCAACAATACAGAATTGTAAAAGAAAGAAAGAAAAAGGAGAATGAGAAAAAGCCCCACTAAGAAATCAGTAATTTATAAATTACGTACTGTCATCCTGGATGTAGTTGTTCAAGTTACAAAGTTAAAGGGTACATAGTAAATATTCAAACAGTCAGACTACAAACAGTTCTGCTCAAAGATCCAACAAAGATTCAGCAATTTGGTCATCTATTTTACACACTCAAACATACATACAGTTATATCCCTTAGAGCACTTTCTTTTCCTCTCTTTTTTACAATAGCAATTAAACATTTTGGTTTTGTTACTCTTGTAGTTCTTATTTACTTTTTATACTAGAGACACAATATGATATTTATAAATATGATTCTTATTTATTTCACTAATGAGGATAGTCTCAAGTTGTCTCCATTTGCCTATGAAGGCCTCAAGATCATCCTTTTTTATAGCTGAGTAATATTCTATTGTGTAAACGTGCCACATCTTTTTCATCCACTCTGCAGTTGATGGGCATCTTGGTTGTTTCCAGGATTTAGCTATCACAAGTTGTGCAGCTATGAATATGGGTGCACATATATCACTGTGATATGAACTTTTCAGTTCTTTGGGGAAAATACCCAGGAGGAGGATAGCTGGATTGAATAGGGCTTCCAATCCTAGCCTTCTGAGAATTCTCCTATGGATTTCCATGTACTGGCTCAACTTTGCCATGTTATGTTCCAGTTGTTTCTTTCTGCTTTTCCTCTTATTTAATTGCTTATCTTACCTGGTGGTTTCTTTCTGTTGTTGTTTTGGGGATTGTGGTCATTTTTATCTCTGTCTAGTATGTCTTTCAGTACTCTTTCTAGGGTTGGTTTGGTGGACATGAATTTCTTCAGTTGTTCTTTGTCATGGAAGTATCTTGTTTCACCATTAAAGTTGAATGAAAGTTTTTCTGGGTACATCAGTCTGGGTTGAAGGTTGTTTTCTTTCAGGGCTTGAAATACCTCACTCCAAGCTCTTCTTGACTTGAGGGTTTGTGCTGAAAAGTCTGCCATGATTCTAATGGGCTTTCCTTGATAGGTGAGTTGTATCTTTTCTCTGGCAGCTTTCAATATTCTGTTTTTATGCTGTATGTCTGAGATGTTAATTATTATGTGTCTGGGTGTGGATTTATGTTGATTGTGATTGTTTGGTGTTCTACATGCCTCACTTATTTGCATATCAGATTCTTTCCCCATGTTTGGGAAATTTTCTGCTATTATTTCTGTAAATACTTTATGTATGTTATTTGCCTGGACTCCTGTATATTCACTAATGCCCATTATTCTTATATTGTTGCTTTTGGCATCATCATGAAGCTTCTGGATTGTCATTTCATGCTGCTTTGTTATTTTTAAAAGTTCTATCCTTTCCTGATCACTAACTGTGATCCAGTCCTCAAGGTCCGAAATCCTATCCTCAGCTTCCTTTAGGCGGTTTTGCACGCTTTCAATAGAATTTTTTGTTTCTTGGATGTCTCTTTGAGTTTGTTTCATCAATTGTGCTTGTTTTCTATAGTGTTTATTCAAAATTTCAATCAGTTTCCCATGCTCATGTATTTTTCTCTAGTTCTTCTTTAGCTGCATTCCACAACTCCTTTACTAAAGTTGTTATTTCTATCTTTATATGGGAGACTGCTTCTAATTTGATTTCCTCTATAGCCTGATGCAGTTGTTTTTTTATTTCACTCACTATCTTTTCAGAGATCCCAGTGTGTTACTTTTGGGGTCCTCTATTTCAATGTCTCCTATACTTGCTTCTGGTGAACTATATGTTTGAGACTGCATTTTGCTTTTTCATTTTGTCATTTTTCTATGTGTTTCTATGGTGTTTTCTATGTGTAGGAGGGGATCTCTCACACACACTATTTTCAGACACAACAAAGTTGTATGGTTAGTTGTAGGGGTTTTTACTACAGGCCCTATTTATCCCCTGTACACCTCTATTTTAGGGGTTTACTCACCACACTGATATAGTCAATCTGGTGTAGTCCAAAGTTCACCACCTGGGAGCAAAATTCCAAGTTTTCTCACACTAACTGGATCCCGCTGAGATCTTCTGATGTTCCAGGTGGGAGGGTGGGCCCAGCTGAAGCAGTCCAGGGCAGTTTTCAGTCTTGGGTGGGCCTCCTCGATGTTCCCCGTGGCAGGGCGGGCCCAGGGTGGAGGTTCCGGGCAGCCTATGCCTGATGCAGGCTTCCGCTAAGTTCCCGGTGGCAGGGCGGGCCCACGGTGGTCGACAAAGCCATTTTTAAAATTTTACTTTGGTTCTGGTTCTCCTGGAAAAAATCTCTGAATGCACAACATGGTTCTCAAGCCTTCAGATGCCACTGGATCAATCATAATTTTCACAATACCATCATGATCCCTTGATCTGAATATTTTTGCCTCAACATTAGCACTTAACATTTTGAAACATTTTTTTTCAGAATTACCTCAGAGGCACTCTTGCTGAATATTCAATAGCTTCCATCTGAATTTTTCAGGACACTATTCATGGACTTTCAAACAGAATTGAAGGTGTAGACTTTGTATCATGCTTCTTCTGGTATTTTATTTCTAACATCCAGGATAGTCTCATTTTAAATTCATAACAAACCCTAACAAGGAACATGCAGTTTCATTACCAACATGATGAAATAACCCACCCTCTTTCTCTGGTGGCAATATTTTTGATGTATAAGCACAACTTGTAGAAATTCCTGTTGCAAGATAGAACAAAATATTTGGTGGAATAGCTTCTGGTTCAGGAATCTTTTCATTATGTTTTTCATTGTGTAAACTTTAACAAGTGTCATTCTGTTCATTGTCAATGTTCTTGCCTTAGATAAGCTCAATAAATAGCTGTAGAATTTCCTATGATTTCACAAGCATCCAGATGCTTAAGCTATTATCTTTCATTATTTTCTTGACTGAATAAACCAGTGATAATAGTGACTTTGAGTGGAAGACCTTCTGGCACTGCAGTCATTAAACTGTCACTCCAATAATGAAAAACTTCACAAAATATTGCACGTAAATTGGTGTACACTCAGCAAGCCATGGTCTCTTCTGAACCTAGAAGGTATCAGTTACAAATATAAAACTAGAATCATAGCTGTGGGCTGGGGATGTAGTTCTGTGGCATAAATGCCTGCCTGCCAAGTGCAAGGTACTGAGTTTGATTGCCAGTACCAAAAACAACAAACAAACAAACACCCTCAGACCCAAACTAGAATCACAACTGTGATGACAGGCATCAACAGACCTGCTTTGTCAATCTGTCAATCTGTCTCCCCCCCTTTTTTTGCAAATTAGCTTTTCGTTTTTTTCATCACCTCCATCTTCACTGTTTAAGGGCTGCATTTCCATGGCTGCACCATCCTGAGCTTTTGCTTTGTTGTGATTTTCAAAAGCTCCATCCTTCTTCTTTTCTTTTCCTTTTTCTTCTTTTCTATCTTCTCTTCCTCTTCATCCCCACCTCCAAGTAACGTAAAGATAATTCTCGTTTGAGAATTTATACATATAGCAGTACCTACCATTCTTCCAAAACCTTCCATGACATAAGTACCTGATATAAGTAATGCATCCTTCTCTAAAGATGTTTTCACATGATCAGATTCACCAGTCAATGAGCTTTCATCAGTGTTAAGGTCATTGCTTTGAGTAAGTTTAACACCAGCTGGAAGAGGATCACCGTACTTCACCTGAGTAATAACTCGAACTGTCATGTCAGCTACAGGGATCTGAATGACCTGATCACCTCAATGATGGTGAACTTCTATTCTTGTTCAATTCAACTTTGCAAACTTCTAAACTGTTTTTCCTTACTTCAACCATTAAAAGCTGTTACCAATACCATACACATACCACTGACCACAGGATTGTGGCTCCTTCAGTTTAGTCAGTTTCACCTTTGCCTTCTTCCTCCCTGACAAAAACTTCTCCACAAAGTACAAAATGTCCTTATGGAGGCCAACAAAAAGAAAGGTCCAATGATACTACAGCTGCAATTTTAAATATAATTAAAGTGACATCTTGTAACACTTCTCATATTAACTAAAGAAAGGTTTTTGGCTTTTTGGGAGGTACAAAGTTCTATCCTAACACTGCCTCTCTCCTTTCTAAATCTGCAGGGTTTCCACTTACACCTGCACTAGGAGATGTTTTCAAATTCCATAGA
This sequence comes from Hydrochoerus hydrochaeris, assembly GCA_004027455.1. Classification (NCBI taxonomy): domain Eukaryota; kingdom Metazoa; phylum Chordata; class Mammalia; order Rodentia; family Hydrochaeridae; genus Hydrochoerus; species Hydrochoerus hydrochaeris. Next base: position 30,806 of record PVLA01008156.1, read on the forward strand.
CATCTCCATAGTTTCCTGTCTTTTTGTAATGCATCTGCAGACCTGAGCTCCCAAAGACCCCACAGCTCTGCCAGAGTAATTCCAAAGTCTCCATCATGATAAGCTTCTTTTATAGTTTTTCACCCAACTGTATGCAACTGAATTGTTTTTCATGCCACCCATCACAAGTATAATTTATTAGGAGGAAAATGTTTCCCCCAAAGAATCTAATTTTCACTTGATATATTTCCAAGATGAAAACCTAAATAGGAAAATTTTCTTAAACCATTCATTGTATGACTTTGTAAAGCAGCATCAGCAGCAACAATTCCCAGAGAAATATGTTGGTCTTTGGCCCATGACTTGTTTCTTCGTATCATAAAATGTGCATATCGTAAAAAATTAGATATCATTTCATGGCAAAGCCCTTGGCAGGAGTCTAATTCAAGAAGATGAGGCCTGCAGCCAACGTCAGATTTTTTTTCACTGTCCAAACAAAGGACTTTATAGCATTTTCTTTCACACAGCTGCGAAGGTCTCATCAACGTTACTCTTCATTACTGAAGAAAAACAACGTAAATTGTATTTTTCTAGTCGACTATAATAATCCCAGCTTTTCGGACGTCGTGCCAGGAGGATCGCGGCGAGTTCAAGGCCAGTATGGCTGACATAGCCCGTTCCAGGGGCAGCCGTCTCTCCACGCCCACAGCCTCCAGCTCCACACTAGCGCCCCGGCTGGCGCGGCCACGTGTCACAGCCGCAGGGCGGGGGCGTGGCAGCCTACATGCGGCGCGCGCTTGTGAGGGAAGGACATGGCGAGCGCGTCCCCGGGTACTGGCGTTCTCCCCGCGGGCCGGAAGTGGTTGCCGGAGTGAGAGGCGGGGCTCAAACCTGCGCGCGTCCTCTCCAGTTTCCTTCCTCCGTGGCCGCCCCGCCCCTAACCTCCTGCCGACGCCTCTGATTGGCTGGCGGACTCAAACTATGAACTAAAAGGATATTTTCTCTAAGAATGAGTCTTTAAGTGAAATAAATCAGACTCACATTTGTTAATGTCGTATTATCTCTTTAGTATAAAACATAATAATGAAAAACTGAGAGTAATAAGATCCAAAATGTATAGTAGATATTGAGATAATGAAAGATAAAGTGCTCTAAAGGATATAACTATATGTATGTTTAAGGATGCAAGATAGATAACCATAATATTAAGGTTTTGTTCATCAGGGCTGGGGATTTAGCTCAGCGACATAAGCGCCTACCTTGCAAACACGTGGTCATGAGTTCGATCCCCAGAAACTTTTTGTTCATCAAACAGAATGGTTTGTGCTATCATTGCTTGTCCACTTTTTATGCTTTGACTTTGTGACTTAGGCAACTACTTTTTTTTTTTTTGTACCGGGGGTTGAACTCACAACCTTGCGTTTGCCAAGCAGGCACTCAGGCCACTGAGCTAAACCCCCTGCCCTTTGAGCAACTACTTCCAAGATAACAATATGTAATTTATCAACTAGTCATTTCTTACTGGGTTTTTTTGAAATTCTGTATTTTTACCCTTTTTTCTGTTTTGCTTTTTTTCTCTAAGTTAAAAAAAAGGAATGAAGCTTACAAATTGCAACACTGTCTTGGAAGGTTTATAGGTAAAGCAAATGATAACTAAACCATAAAGGATGGGGTTATAAAAGGACTTGTATGATTACAAATCTCATGTTTTTGATATGAAGTGGTATAATTATTCTTAGTACACAGTATAAGAATTTATGTTATAAATTGCTAAATCAACCACTGAAAAAATAATGCAGAAAGGTATAGCTAAAAGCTCAATAGATAAGTCATGTAGATTTTGAAGAAAAATAACCTACAAGATGGAAGGAAGAACTTAGGAAAAAAGCAGAGGGGAGAAACAGAAAACAAATAAAATGATAGACCTAAATATAAGCATATTAATGTTAAATATTAATGGACTAAATGACATAATTAAAATGCAGAGATTGGCAAAATGAGTTTTGAAAAAGTAGAATTGTTTGTTCTTTCTTTCTTTCTTTCTTTCTTTCTTTCTTTCTTTCTTAACAGGGTCTTGCTATATAGTCTAGGCTGGCCTTGAACTCATGTTGGTCTTCAAACTGAGGCTATTCTCTTGTCTTAGTTTCTTGAGTGCTGGGAGTATAGGCATGTACCATCACACCCGGCTAAACTTGTGCTTTTCAAGGGATGCTCTTTTGTCTTAGTTACTTTTTGCATTGCTGAGACAAAATACCCACCACCTGAGGTTAAATAAAAAAAGGTTTATTTGGCTCAGTTTGTAGAGGTTTCAGTGCATAATCAGCTGGTTCCAAGGCAGGGTGGCATGGCACAGGGGCATCACAGGGAGAAACAGCTAACAAGACAGGGCAGGAAGAAGGCAGCAAGTAGCTATCAATGACAGCAGCAGCTGCAGCAGGTCTTCCTTCTGTCCCTTATATTCCATCCAGGATACTCACCCTTTGGACAGGTAGCTCTCACACCCTTAATCCCAGCATCACACATCCTAGATCTAGTCACCTCCGAAAAGTCCCACTGTGACCTCATGAGGCTTTGGAGGGACATCTAGACACGAGACAAAACACAATTCAAAAATAAAAGTGGGAAGTAAATATATGAGGAAAAAATGTGATGTGAACAATAACAACTAGAATGTTAATATGGACAGATTAATACCAGAAAGCATAAGCTTCAAGTCAATATTATCAGATACATGGTGATGGTGGGGGTGTTTCTTCATATAAGAGTCAATTTACAGAAAGTCATTACAGTAGTAATTGTGTGTATGCCAATCAACAGTTTAAAATAACGAATGACAGAATTAAAAGGACTAATAGGTATTCCATAAACACATTCTGTAATGTGAATGTGACTTCTCAGCAATTTATAGAACAATTCGTGAAAAATCAATAAAGACTTAGGTTAAAAGAATAAAACTGTCAACCACGCTGACCTAAATTAATATATCATGCACCTCATTCATGCACCTTCATTACCATGTTTCTGTCAACAAGGAACCACATGTACAGTGCTGGTCCCTTGGGAGCTGAAAAGTCACCAGCTAGTGACATTGTAGCCCTTATAACATTGTAGCCTGTATAATAATGCAATACACTATTCATGTATTTGTGGTAATGCTAGTGTAAAAAACCTATTGCACTGATGGTCATATAGAAATTTAGCAATGTTGTTATCATGCATAATACCTTTTTTTTTTTTTGGTGCTGGGAATTGAACCCAGAGCTTACATGCCCAGCTATATCCCCAACTTTAAAAAAAATAGTTTTTTAACTATATATTTGTGGTACCTAATGATCACATTCATTGTAGGGAGCTGGTACCTGTACATAATAGGTCTTAATTCACTTCATGTCCCCTTTTCCTCCTACCATCCCTCTTCCTAGTCTTTATTGTTCATTGAGACAGCATCAGAGTTACACAGGCTGGGCTTAAACATGTGATCCTCCTGCCTCAGCTTCCCACAGTGCTGGGATTACAGATGTGTGCCACCACACCTAGTTTACATAATACTTGACTTGATGATAAATGGCTGTTTTTGATATATTTACTATGCTGTACCTTTTAGCTATTATTTTGCAACATGTTCCTTCAGGTTGAGTTTTTAAAGTTTATGATTAGCATTGTACCACTCTGAACTGGCAGCAATCTCTGACCATATCTCTTGATTGCATCAAGGGGCTCCATGGAGTGACTGAACCTAGCATCCAGGTTTGCATTGCTCCCACAATGACAAAGTCACCTAAGGACACAGTTCTCAAACTGCAGCCAGATTGTTAAGCAATGCATAAACGCTTTTACAGATTATATTCTTTATACTATGCGTTTTCAGGTGCACATGGTATGTCAACCAAGATAGACTAAATGCTGAATGATAAAACATATCTGAATAAATTTAAAATGACTGAAATCTTGCAGTTAGTGAAGCCAACTGGGTGCCCCTGCTAGTGGGTGCCTCTGCTGGTGGGTGCCTCTGCTGGTGGGTGCCCAGTATGCAGTGGCTACAAACAGCAAGCTCCTCGGTGGAGTTCACAGCCTGGTGCTTGTATGGGCTGCCCCAAGGGACCTTGGAGATACTGCTTCAGGGCTGGTATTCATGTATCTGACCTCCTGTGGTCCCCAATCCAGGTTCCAAACGGCATTTGAGGTGCCTTTGGGAAGCCCCTGAGCACAGTGGCAAGTATTCACATTGGATAGGTCATCATGCCTGTCTCCATCAGGCTGCAGAATAAGGAGCATGTGATTGAAGCCCTACTACAGGGCCAAGTTCAAGTTTCCTGGCTGCTGGAAGAGTCACATCTCCAAGAAGAGAGGTTTTACCAGGTTCAATGCAGATGAACTTGAAGACACGGTGGCCTAGAAGCGCCTCATCCCTGATGGCTGTGGACAAGTGGTGGCCCCACACTCCTGAGACTTCCACTGTGCTACCCCTGTAACAAGTTCATCAGTCTTATCTCTGGCTCCCCAATAAAATGACTGAAATCATACAAAGTATGTTTTGTGAATACCGTGAATTAAGTTAGAGATTAATAACATTCCATAGGGAAATTTCAAATGTTTGGAAATTAAATAATATTTCGAAATATTCTATGAGTCAAAGAAATCACAAGATAGATATTTTTTTTAATTTTATCAGTACATTCGCAGACCAGGATGACATTTATCATGGGCTATTGGTACATATACATAAAACATCTTAATTCTTTTTCCATTCACTTCCCCTTCCCTCCCTTAATCCTTCCTCCATCTTTTTAAAAAGTTAACCAAATGATAATGAAAGTTCAACATATCAAAATCTGTGTGATGCTGCTAAATCTGTCCTAAGATGGAAATTCCTAGCTCTCAAAGCCTATATGAGAAAAAAAAAAGTCTAAAGTCAGTGACCACAAGTGCTACCTTAAGAAGCTATGAAAATAGCACAAGAAATCCAACATCAGTAAAAGAAACATAATGGGGGGCTAGAGTGCGCGGTGCTAGTGCACCAGCATGTGAGAGGCCCTGGGTTCTATCCTCAGCACTGTGGAGGAAAAAAAGAGCAAAAAAATCAATGATATAGAAAAGGAGATGAATAAAGTAGAAAATCAATCACTTACCAGCCCAATTATTTAAATACAGAATGACCAAAAATTGTATATTTTTATTAATTTTTATAATAGGAAATATAAAAATGATTTTATCAAATTTACTCAATACAAGAATCACCTGGTTGATAGCTGGGCACACTGGCGCTCACCTGTAACTCCAGCACTCAGGAGGCTGAGGCAGGAGGACTGCTGTGAATTCAAGGCCAACCTGGGCTACACAGTGAGTTCAAGGCCAGCCTGAACTACATAGTGAGCTCCTGTCTCAAAAAACAAAACAAACAAAAGAATCAATAATTGAAATGACAACTATCCAAGCAACACTCAGGATAGTCAGTGAACAAACTTGCTGCCTAACTGATCCTCAGAGTAAACTAAGTTATTAACAAAGACAAAAGTTAAAATCCACGAAGTCAAATAGCTAAACAGATCAAGAAAAATAAGAGAAGATATATATTACCAACATCGGGACTGAGAAGAGTCGCCACCACAGATCCTACAGACATTTAAAGGATTAAAAAGTGCACGTGCTGAACAAGTTTGTCAATAAATTGTGTCTCAGATTAATTGGGCAAATTCCTTGAAAAATACTTAGTTACAAAACTGATATAACAGAGCAAAAAAACTGAATTGTCCTATATAAAGACATTAAATTCATAAGAAAATTTTTAGTGAAACGTTGCACCAAGAAAACTCCTGGACACAAGATTTCACTGGTGAATTCTATCAGACACTGAAGAAAAACTAATACTGACGTTATACAAATTTTTTCAGAAATTAAAGGAGGGAAGTTTTCCAACTCATTTTACAAGGCCAGCATAACTCTAATATTAAACTCTGACAAAAATACAGAAAGTGATAAACAGCACACAGAACAAAAAAAATGCATTTGGATATCCTTCCTTGTGCAGATGTACTTCAAACCAAGTTTTCATTTTGTTTTTTTGAGACAGAGTTTCATTATGTTGTGCAGGCTAGCCTTGAATTTGCTTATGTAGCCCAGGCTGGCCTCAAACTCATGGTGATCCTTCTGCTTCAGCCTCCCAAGTGCTGGGATTACAGGTGTGTGCCACCACGCCCAACCTAGCAAAATTAAATACATATAGGGCTGCAGATATAACTCAGCAGCAAGGTGCCTGCCTGGCAAGCACAAGATATTGAGTTCGATTCTTGGTACCAAAAATAAATAAATAAATAAATAGACTTGGGGATATAGTTCAGCAGCATGGCACCTGCCTGACAAGCACCAGGTCCTGAGTTCAATTCCTGGTACCAAAAATAAAACAAAAAATAATACAAATTTTAAAAGATAAGAATACATGAAGTATTTACTTATTTATCAGAAGAGAGAAAGATTTGGATTTTTGGGGCTGGGGATTTAGCTCAGCGGTACAAGTGCCTGCCTGGCAAGTGCCAGGTCATGAGTTCGATCCCTGATACAAAAAAAAAAAAAAAAAAAGAAAGAAAGAAAAGAAAAAGAAAAAAAGATTTGGATTTTATTATTCATCATGGAAGAATGGTATATTCTTGTAGAAATTAACTCCAACATGTAATGGAAGTGGCTTCCTATTTCATCAATTTCAGTCACTCTGGGAATACAAATCAGTGTTTCAAAACTGCAAATGTGACTGCACAGATTTGTTTATCTGGGAAGAAATGTCATTAAAGTGCACACTAGTTTGGAACACTGTGCTCATCAAAAAATAGGCTAGAAAGGATAGATGGCTGATATGAAAAAACTGGAGTATGGGTCCCCCTGATCCTAGCACCCCTGTCACACCATGGACCATGCAGCTCACAGCTGTCCCTCTAATGTCAGACTTCATGCATTTCAGGAGCTCTGCTCCCCTTTGTCTCACAGAGAACAAACTGCCCTCGTGATTTGTGAAAAAAATATCCATAATATATAAGCTACACTGAAATTTCCTGATGAGAATGCAAATTTTATGTGACTGAAAAGAGTAGGAGGTTGTCTGTTTAAATTTTACTGTTAAAAATCTAAGTATAAGATTTTATCTCTGCAGATTACAGTACTTTCATTATGAAACTTGAGACCTCAGCTTAACCTCAGAATTTTTTATATCTTCATCATTATTTTTCTTCTTCTGCCTCATCTCTTCTGTTCACAGCAAGAAATGGTCACATGGTCCTGCTATACTGGAGGAGGGGGCACATGGAGGGCAGATGGAAAGTTAATCTCTCCCTCTCTTTCTCCCTCTGCCTCTCTTTCTTCCAACCATGGAATGTTTGTTTCTCATATTTTAGAATCTCCAAAATTTAACTTTAGTCAACTACCACTAAAATTTACTTTTTGTCAGCTGAGTCTGCAGTTCATGTGATATATTCACTGTTTTACTAAATTTAGAGAGATGTTCAAGAATACTAACCCCACAGTGATAAAACTCAACTCAATGAAAAAATGTGAACAGTTTTCATTAATTAAAACTGATTATCTTTATGCTTGTATTTTTCTCATTCTGTAAAGAACATGTGTTACTTCTACAATTCAAAGGGAACAATAACTACAAAGAACTATCAAGCAACAGATATGAAACAGGGAGAAAGAAAAGAGAACTTCAAGGTATCTGGAAAGAGGGGTCTCTTACTCTCTAGGTTTCTATCATTTGGCACTTGGCTCTCAAAGCCCTTCACCAATTTAGGAGTTAAGTCCTATGTATCAGTCTGAAGTTGTATCAGACAGCTACCTACAAAGCACTAATGAGCTAGGAAGCTCCAGAATTACATACACTCACTGATTCTTTAAAACAACACAAGCTCGTTTCCTTTAAGAAAACAATCGGGCTGGGGATTTAGCTCAGTAGCTTAAGTGCTTACCTGGTAAATGCACGGTTGTGAGTTCAATCCCCAGAACAAAAAAATAAATAAATAAATAAAATAAATAAATAAGGAAACAAACAAACAAGCAAGTCAAAGACATTTTGGTTCAGGGAAATAGCAGAACTTGACGTGGGAAGAGACCCATTTAAGGCAGGGGTTATAACCCCTGCCTTAAATGGGTCTCTTCCCACCCTACCTGAGGCCCAGTTGTATAGATCACGAGACACTCAGAAAAGGGCAGGATTGGTGGACACTATGAGCTGAACTTAGCTGAGAAAGGTGGTAGCTTTCCCCCACCCCTCAACATTACTTAGGGCTGCCAGAAACCAATTTGAGCAGTAAGTTTACCACAAAGGAACGCCTGGGCTACCTATCTGTCATTCTCCAGAGCAGTGATGCCTAACTCTGACTGCCCACAGGGTAGCCACTCTTCTGAACCCTGAAATACCAGGATTCGGTTATACCACCTTGGTCGAGTCATCCCATTTGTTAGCTACTTTACTTGGAAAATCATCTTAATAAAATCTTCCCTGTCTAGCTCAAGAGTTGCTTTAAAAGGTCAAACAAATTAACTGACTTTAAAAATAAGTATCACGAAAATGTCAGCTGTGTTCACATCTTTTGTGCTCCTTGTATCTAAAAGCCCCTTTTCAAGACAACCAAGGGCACTACTGACATGCATGTGATGACCATGAAATTGAATGAAGTTGCCTGGCCCCTATAGGGATTGAGCCATGTGGCTCTGGACTCATTAGGGTTTACTTATATGACTGTCACAGTGACCAAGGGGAAGTTACTTAAGCTCTCTAGATCTGTTTTTCAACTCTAAAATGGGTAAAACAGTTACTTCATTTGTTATTAAGAATCAAATAAGCAAACACTGGAAAATTTCTTAGCATGGGGAAAATACTTTCAATAAATGGTGGATTTAATTATAATTCTTGAATAAGTGCCCCAACTTTTGTAATGCTGCCAAGTGGTCTCCATTATCTCTGTCTGGATGGCGGAGTTAAGTGACAATTCACTGGTGACAGCACCAGGCCTTCTGACTCCACCCCACTAGGTTTCCCCCCACTCTACTCCCTGTCGAAAATGTAGACCTTTACAGAATGGGACCCTGTGTCCAGTACAAGCAGCAGGTTCTCCTTGGTGAAGGCAAGGGCTACAGGGTGGGTGAGCCCCTCGGTGACCAAGGGCTTCAGCACTGGGAACTCCTCGGGTTTTCCTAAGCAGAGCACTGCTGGACCCGACGTGTCAGCCACAATCACGTTTCCCTGCTGATCGAAGGTCACCGCAGAAGCGGTTACCCTGGAGGGAAAGAAGAGGCTCAGCCCAAAGGTATCCACCTGGCAGATGAGCTGCATGCTCGGGCTGAACACCTTCACCCTGGTGCTGCAGGGCCCGGTCCCTGGAGGTAAGGGCTGTTCCAGGATGGCGATGGCCCCGCTGAGCGACGACACGGCCACCCCCCGGGGGCTGCACAGGTGCGAGTGCAGCCTCTCGCTCCGCCGAAGGATCCCCGCGGGGAAGTCGGCTTCCACGAGGTGCAGGGAGCCGGCCTCCGCGTCGGTGACTAGGAGCCCATTCTGAGGGGTGGCCTCCACGCCCCAAGGGAGGGAGAAATGGCCTCCTCCGAGGACGAGCCTGACGCGGCCAGAAAAATCAAACGCTTTGACGGAACGGTCGCCGGCGTCGGTGACAACCACGTGGCAGTCGGCGGTGACAGCGACGTCCAGCGGGTACCGCACATCCTGCATCGCGTCCCCCTTCGCCCCGAACTGCAGCACGCGCGCGCCCCCGCCGGCCTCAAAGACTTGCACGCGCGCGCGGCCGTCGTGCACCACCACGACCCGGCCGGTCTGGGGACACAGCGCCAGCCCCGTGGGGTTCACCAGGGTGCCCCAGCCGCCGAAGGCCCCGCGGCAGGCGGGGGCCGAGACGGCGGCAGCGGGCGCGGGGAGGGCCCGGGCCCCGGCCCCGGGGACGCCCAGCAGCTCCAGCAGGCGCCGCAGCGGGCGGCAATCGCTGGTGTCGCGCGCGCCGCAGGGCCGGCGGCAGAACGGGCAGGAGAGCGCCGACGAGCGCGGGTCCGCCAGGCCGGCGACGCAGGCCAGGCACAGCACGTGGCCGCACGGCAGGTTGCGCGGGCGCCGCGGCCCGGCGTCGAACCGCTCGCAGCACACCTCGCACTCAAGGAGGGTCTCCAGCCCGCGGAGCGCCGGGCCGCGTTCGGCCGCCGCCTCGGCCATGGCGGCCGCCACGCCCCGCCCCGCTCCGTGACGCCACGCCCCCGCGACGCCCAGTGACGCCCGCCCCGCGCCGTCCTGCCCCGGGTCACGGCCTCGGCCAAGGCCGCGCTAAGACCTCGGGCGCCGCGGGCCGCGAGCTGCTGCCCCCTGGCGGACAACCGCGGCACTGTTTCCCAAAGACCCGATCCAGAACGTTTGAAAAAAGAACTCACCTGCGCCTGTGCGGGCTGCAGTTCCAGGTGGGGACCATCTCACTTTCCAGACGAGGAAAGGCCAGCCTAGGGCTAGCGGGAGGCCTGCTTCCTTCTGTCTCCTTCCTCCCTCCCTTCCCTGCGCTGGCCTTGAACCGGACCTTCACACTGAGCTACATATATCCCTGTCCCTTTACAATTTTTTTTCAGTTTTTATTAGTACATTTGCAGTACATGATTATATTCATCGTGAGGACTTGGCACATGTATATGACACATCTCAATTCTTTTTTCATCCCTTCCTTTCTCCTCCTTCCTACCCTTCCTCCATCTCTTGGTCCCTTCACATTTGCCAAAGTTCTGTCTCCCTGTTTCCTATTATCTACCTTTTATTTTGTTTATTTATACTTTGGGTTTCTCATTTAAGAGAAATCATGTGATAATTAAGCATGTGTGCCTGATGTATCCCATTTTAACATTATGGTCTCAAGATGCATCCATTTCCCCCACAAATAACTCGTTTATCCTTTTTCATGGCAGAGTAACTCTCTTGTGTCATCCTGTATTTTTCTAAAAAATCCATTCACCTGTTAAATTTTGTGACAGGGTCTGGCTAAGTGCCCAGGCAGAGCTTAAACGTGAGCATCTTCTGCCTCAGCCTCCCGGTGTGCTGGGATTGCAAGCTTGAGTCACCACGCCTGGCAGCGTTGCTCCCGATTCTCAGCCTGTTAGGTGGCAAAGCAAAAACCAAAGCCCAGGCTTTTGAGGCTGGAGCCCAGCAGTGAGTCTGATCCCAAGACTGGATGCTGGTTCCCAGGGTATAACGCGCAGCACTGTCCCTCCTGATACTTAGGTTCTGTGTGACTGGGAAAAGTTACACTACTAGGGCGGAGGCAAGTGTGCTTGTTACACTGTAGTAAAGTAGTTGTTTAATGAATACCTGTAAAGGGAATTTGCATATGTGAGACTTATAGGACAGTTTGAGAAATCCCCTAGGCAGGTGAGTGTGACATGGGCATGGCTGGGAATGTCCCTGGAAGTAGTAAATGTGAAATAAGAATGCCATTAGTTAATAAGGATGGCGGTAGCTGGGTGTGGTAGCATATGTCTATAATCTCAGCACTTGGGAGGCTGAGGCAGGAGGACCAATTCAAACTCTACCTGGGCAATTTAGTGATTTGGTAAGACCCTGCCTCAAAATTAAAAATAAGAAGGGCTGAGGATGTAGCTCAGTGCAAAGGTCCTGGGTGCAATCCTCAGTACCACAAACAAAATAAAGCAACCCTGGAGAAAGCTTTAATGTGAGAGGAGAAAGGACATTTTCTTATCAAGTGTTATAGGATTCAAAGGTTTTCTACTTAGTACAACACAATAACTAATTTAACACTTAATCTCAGAAAACACTTTAAACAAATGACTAAAATCACAACTAGTGGAAATTTCTTTTGGGACTTTTCAGTCAGGAAACACATTTCGAACATCAAAAGTAGAAAAATTTTAAACTAGTTTTTAATAGAAATACAATGAGTCATGTCATGTGCTAAATTTGTTGTGTAATCACTTTTTTAAAATAAAAAACTAGTGAAATTAATTTTGCTGTGTACTTTATTCAAAGTATCCTTTTGACACTCTAATCACATTTTTAAAAAATAGTGAAATTAATTGAATATTTTATTTAACTTAAAAGATATCGTAAGATGTTTTCCTTTTACTTACTGCAATTGCCATGAAATATTAATCAGACATTGTGTGCTCTTCTTCATGTGTACACAGTAAAACCCAGTGTGTATTTTGCAGTCACAGCACATGGTATTTCAGATGAACTCCTTTTCAGGTGCACAGTAGATACCGCCCGGAACAGGACGATTCTATGCCAGAGCTGTGCTAAGCGACGCTATCGTCTCCATTTATTTATTTAGAGGTACTGGAGATTGAACCCAGGGCCTTCACAGTGATCTACATCCTCGGTTATTTATTTTATTTTTTCAGATAGTGTCTAAGTCACTACAGTGCCTAGGTTGAACTCAAACTTGTGATCTTCCTGCCTCAGCCTCCGAGGCTTCTGAGATTATAGACCTGTGCGGCTGCTATACCCAGCTATCCGCTCCAACGCTGTTCCAAAACTATTCCAGGACCTGGTGGCGGTAGCTGAGTTTGGCCCTTTCGCGGAGTCTCGTCGGCCTCTTCTCCTTCTTTATCCTTTGCTGCCCCCGCGAGGCAACCTGCGGTACTGCAGCAGGGCCAGCGCAGAGGCCGGGCCAGCGCAGAGGCCGGGCCAGCGCAGAGGCCGGGCCAGCGCAGAGGCCGGGCCAGCGCAGAGGCCGGGCCAGCGCAGAGGCCGGTGGGCAGCCGGGGAAAGCAGGAAAGGCCACTGCGCCGCCTCCCGCTGCTAAGAACCTTCGCGGTAACCCCCGCCGGCCGGGGGCGGGACTGTACGGTTGTGCCGGAGATATACACAGACGATCTGCTCGAATAATTGACTCACTGTCAGAAATCCAACAGTAAGCTGTGACGGGTAGCAGTGTGACTTCTAGATTCCTAGAACTGAAGTTTTCCCAGTTACGCAAATTCAGAACGAAAACCATTTAGGTTTGAGCCCTGCGCAGGCCAGGGTACTGGCATCCTAGCAGGACGACTTGAGCTGTAATTGTCTCCTGGGTTCAATGCCTGCCTAAGCCTCGTCCCACCCTGCAGGGCCAGCAGGTCCTGCTCGGAGCTGCTTTCTCCTGATCCAGAGCCGAGTCAGCCTTACAACTGCACTGTCTGTGTTCCTGCTTGCTTTCGCTGTCTCTGCAGAGATAAATAAGTTCCATGTCTTGTGCTCAGCACTGCATCCTGGCTGGAGTCCAGTACAGGCCAACAGGCAGGTGCCTGTGTTTGCTGAATGAATGCTGACTGCAATGTTAGGGGAAATAGACAGCTACTACGAAATCCTGGCCCCAAGACCCAGGAGGCTGAGGCAGGAGGATCACAAGTTTGAGCCCAATCTAGGAAGCTTAGCAACACCGTGTCCCAAAATAAAACAAATAAAAAGAGGCTGGGACCCTGGGTTGGGGCCAAACCTCAGCACTGGAACAAGAGAGAGACAGAAAGAGAGACAGAGAGAGAGAGAAAGAAGGATGAGGCAGAAGTGGAGGAAGGAAAGGGGAGGGGAGGGGAGGGGAAAGGAGGAGAGGGGAAATCTCACTGGAGTGTAGCTCAAGGTAGGCCCATGCTTCCTGTGTACCGGGCCTTGCACTCAATCCCCAGCACTACCAAAAGAGAAAAAGGAAATCCTGTTTCTGAAAAATGTCTACTGAGGAGAGGAAAAGGCTGGTGAAACGGAAGAGAAGGTAGCAGAGACATGAAACCAAGTCCATGACATCATCCCAGCTTTGTAAAAATGCATGGGTATTTGTATGAGCAGAAAGACAACAATGCAAGGAAAGAACCATCTCGCAGTCACTACCTCCAGGAGCAGGACTTGCTTGTTCTTGTTTTTCCTTTGGACTTTCTTTTAGTCCCCAATTTTAAGAATATTCTGTTTATGAAAATGTACATACATGTCACTTTCCCATTTGTATCATTTAGGGTCCCAGGGAACAAGTCACACAAAGCAGCATGGCCAGTGTAGAGACATGACCCGTGTCTCCCTGGTGTGCTGATCTTTGTTAGCCTGGGGCCTCCATGAAAATGGAAGCAGCCAACTTGCCTTCCTGGACCCATGGTCCAGGCTCCCTGGGAAGGGACTGGCCCAGCCGGGATCAGTTGTCCTCTATCCTCACTGCTTGTGGTGGCTGCAGGAAGCCACACCATGTGCCGGGGGCAGGATTCAGGGAAGTGACAATCAGGGTGAGCATAGGGACCCTCCTGACTCAGCCTTAGAATAACACAAATGAAGGAGAACAGACAAATGTGGAAGGGTGGACATAGCAGCTCCTAAATGTGGCCAAAAGGCAGCAAGGTCAACAACTTTCGACTTCAGGGAATTTTACAAAGTGTTATGAGGATACCCACAGCTTCATCAGTACTAGTGGGTCCCCAAAATCTCCCGGTTAACAATCTTTAACCCACAACATGTACCTGTGCACACGCATGCGTGCACACACTCACACCTTTATTTGGGGGGGGGGGGCTTTTTGAGACAGAGTTTCACTGTGCAGTTCAGGCCGGCCTTGAACTCACTTTGTAACCCAGGCTGGCCTTGAACTAGCAGAGATTCTCCTCCTTCAGCCTCTCCAGGCATGCACCACCACACCCAGCTTTTTTTCCTTTTTTCACATGGTACTGGAGATTGAACTCGGAGCCTCACTCTACAATCCGCCTGCAGCCCCTCTTATTTTTTATTTCAAGACAGGGTCTTGCTAAGTTGCCCAGGTTGGCCTTGAACTTGTGACCCTCCTGCCTGAGCCCCCAGGTAGCTGGAGTTACAAGTGTGCACACCAGGCCTAACCATAAACTTATTTTTAAAATACATGTCATCCTGTTGACATGAGCTGAACACATAGATACCAGGCAGTGGAAAGGAATACCTGATTTCACAAAATCTGATAGAATCCAGCCCTGAGTATATTATACTTCAAAATAGTTGCTTATTAAACAAGATTAAATTAAAAAAAATGGAAAAAAAACCTGATAAACTCAGAAAAACTTTATTCTTACACTTGAAAAAATATTTTGTTCTATATAGGCTAGTTTGATTAGAATTTATGTTTCTTTATTCAGTTACATATAAAATTATATGTGGAGAAAACATGAAAATGGGTTTTAGGATTTACATGTAAGATGAAAGTCTATAGTAAAAGCTAGTCTTTTTATAATTTTTTGGACTACATTTTTGTTACAGTTTTTAAATGATTCTAAATTTCATATAAAGGTCAGTTCTTGTTTTATCTATTTCTTTAAGATATATGCATTTGTTTTTCTTTAATTTTTTCACTGTATAAGAAATATGAGGACTGTAGAACTTCTTGTATTTTGTTATTAAGTCATGACCATATAATTCTCTCCAAAGATCTACTTTAACATGTTAATGTTTTCTTCTAAAAAGTTATATACATTTTGAGCAAAGATTTATGACTTGTAAGACTTTTAAAAAATCACTCATTTTATTTTCAAGCCTTAGCATAATTTTCAATTCCTCAAAAATTTAACAAAGTATGGATTTTACTTGATTTCGTTGATTCATTGTCTACTTTTCTGTCAGTAGATACAATTTTTCAAAAAAGTAGTCACTTCCCAAATTCAGTTTTTCAATAGCATCAACCTTCTCAAGGCAAAGAATATTGCATTTTGTACCTAAAACAGAAAAGGAAGGGCAGGAGGTTAGAACATTGTGACAAATATTCTAAAAACATTCAAATGATTTTAAAAACAGCATGCACTGAAGACCTTTTTCTTCTTTTCAGTGAAAATGAGGAAGCATTAAGCCCAAATTTTCTGAACTCCAAATTATTACTATCATTTATAACTTCCAAGTGCAAAAATGAAGGTATTTCCTCTCTGGAGAAGTCCAAATGTCTTTAACAGAGAATGTTCAGCTAAGAGGTCATGTGATGGAGATTGGTTCATTTTCTAGATAAAATGGTCTTCAGTAAACTAGCTCTGCCTTTTAAACTGTATACATTGTGATTATATATGCTAATAGCTACTAACACCTCAGAACAGTTAACTAGAGCAGAACTTACCAAAGAGTGCTTGAATTTCAGAATCTGGGACATAAAATGGTGGGCCTAGGAATAAGAGAAATGCAGTGAAGAATAATTTCTATAACTTTAATTCTAAAGCA
Source organism: Hydrochoerus hydrochaeris (assembly GCA_004027455.1). NCBI lineage: Eukaryota > Metazoa > Chordata > Mammalia > Rodentia > Hydrochaeridae > Hydrochoerus > Hydrochoerus hydrochaeris. The sequence goes on from PVLA01008156.1 coordinate 46,947, forward strand.
ATATAAACCCTCTTGGTCTACTTTTCCATGCATCTCCAGTGATCTAGGTGTACTTATTTACATACGACTTAATTATTATCTAACCAGGTGAGGCTGAGGCATGCTCTCCTGATGGGGGAGGCTGTTTTTTGAGACAGCTTCTCACCATGTATATAGTTTGGGCTGGCCTTGAGCTCACTATGTAGCCAAGATTGCCTTGAATTCCTGACAATCCTCCTGCCTCAGCCTCCTGAGTGCTGGAACTACAGGTGTGTGTCACCACTCCTGGCCTTTAGGTGTTTGTTTTTTTGTTTTTTTTTTATATGTCACACCAAAGAAGTAAACTAGCTTATAATAGGCCAGTAGCATTATCTACTCTTCTGCAGCTTAGGTGGAATCATGGGCCATGCCAACTGGAGACTTAGGACACTGAAATCAGAATGGAGTCCACCAGCAGAGTCCTCTAGGGTTCCCTGTGTCGGGGCGCTGGTTTTCTGCCTCCTGCACTTCCTGTCCAATTCTGTGGGCTCCTCCCACTCGCCCCGGGACCCAGACTTAGGAGGAACCTTCCCTCTGCCCTTCAGCGACAGCAGAGCTCTGAGGCTCTGCGCTGTGCTTTCCTTCCCCAGCTCCTGTTGGTGCTTGGAATGTGAGTCAGATTCGTGGAGCTAACCTCTGCCTCCATGAACTCCTGTTTCCATTAACTAGGGACAGTCTGTCTCCTTTCTGAACACGCTTTTTGAACTTGATTTATTTAAACAGAAAAAAAGACTAACATATAAATCTTAAAGCACTTTCAAAAAGTTCAATTACAAATCAAATTTGGGGATCTTTACAAATTAAAAGCTTTTTTTTTTTTTTGGTTTGTAATTTCTTCCTGAAAATTAAAGTGCAGCCAGGACAAATGCTAAGTTTTACAGTCCAGATCTCCGGCTATAACTCAGTGGTTACAGTATAAGGCCCTGGGCTCCACCCCTCACCCCAAACACACAAAGTGAAACAAAACATAACAACAACAACAACAACAACAACAAAGTGTCACTGTCCAAATTCAACAAAACGAATCCACAAGAAAAAGATCTCTTTCACTTTTAGAGCAAAGGAAGTCCTCATGGAATGCAATAGATAAAGTACAAAATTTCAGAAATTACAAAACAGCAGTGTAGACATGTTCCTCCTGCATCCACCCACGCGGGTGTGCTTGCCTGTGCATAAGCAGCAGCCAGCAGGTCACCTCACGGGGGAGGGAGGACGGCCGTGGGACATGGGGCAAGGCACATGAATTTACTCCCTCCCAATCCAGGGCTCATGAGATTTTTCTTTTATATTATGCTCATCCATTCCTCCCACCTCTTAAGCTACAACTAGCGAACAAAACAGGAAGGAGTACGTGAAAAACAGGTACCCTGCGGGAAGAAAAGAAAACTATAGTTCCAATTAGACCAAAACAGAAGGATCTTGATGTTCAGGTATATTAGCACTATGCTCCGCAGGAGATGAATCAGGGTAAAATAGTTTTTATCCGTGTTGTTGAATCAAATTAGGACACAGGAAAACAGAAAAAGGCAGGAAGAAATATAAACAGTTTTACCTCCATATTTTGTTGGATCATAAGAGAAAACAGACATGAGGTAGAGAAACCCTTTCTTCAGGAGGGACAGCATTACATCTGCGTAGCTGAAAAGAACACAGGTATGTTACGTCTCTCTATTTAGGCACAGGCCAGGGGGGCAAGGCAGCGAAGGAAGCCTGGATTGACTTTCTTCAGTATTACAGTGGTACCTATGTAACCTGACAGATTCTTTTTTTTTCCCCTCCCAGAACTGGGAATTGGATCCAGGACTTCGCACAGAGCTACATCCCCATATTTTCATAGTGGGGGTCTTGCTAAGTCACTCAGTGGCCCAAGCTGGGCTCGAACTTGTGATCTTCCTGCTTCAGCTTTCCAGGGTGCTGGGATTACACCACTATGCCTCGTGGCTTGACAAATTCTTGACCTCTTTGTGTCTCAGTTTCCCCACTTGTATTTTAAGACCGGTCACCAGCTTAGAGGCTGTTGTGAGAATTCAGTGAAACACGAAGTGCTTAGAACACCGCTTGGTCCCCAGGAAGTACACATAATTCAGCTGCTGTTACTCCCCTCCCATCTTCGAGGTAAACTCCTCTAACTCGGTGGATTTGGTGGATCGCTCTTCCTGGCAAGCGTCAGAGCCAGACCAAGGCAAACTGCTGAGATGAATCCTTCAGATTTTAACTTTGTGCTTCTTGCTCTTAAGAAGAGCTAAGGCGAAACTTGTCTCTGTGGAAGGGGTCAGACTGCCGTGGCCATGTTTCCTAGGATTGAAACACTACATTGCCCTTGAAATGGGGGCTTGAAATCAGGCAGAAATTCAGAAAAAAAAAACTACCAAGTGTGGTGGGGCACACCTACGATCCCAGCTACCTTGGGAGGCTGAGGCAGGAGGATAGCAAGTTTCAAGCCAGTGCTGGCAATTAGTGAGGCCCAGTCTCAAGGAAGAAAGGGCAGGGGATATAGCCAGGGCTCACTGGGTTCAATTCTCAGTTAAAAAAAATGTCAGTAAAATGAGAAAGGTGTGCACCACTGATTTCTTTTAGGAGAGAGACTCAGGAGTCATTGCAGAGAACACATCAGTATCTGACATGGAACACTGAGTACTGAGTACTGAGTGATGCTGAGTACTGATTCAGGGCTGATGACAACATTGAGCTGAACTACTGACACACCCAGTATCAGTGCAAAGGTAAAGTACTTTTAAGTTTCTACTGGTTCAAAGTCAGTAGTTATTCTGGGAACAAAGGCCAGCATGTTCTCAGGTATTCTTGGGGCTGTGACCACACACACACACACACACACACACACACACACACACACAGCTTGGTGAACTAGAGGAGTCACAGCCACTGTGAGCACACAAGAGGTGGTTTCTCCAGTGAGATCAGCAGATGGGGCCTCTGGCTCCTTGCTGACCAGGAATGAAGCAGCTCAGAGTCCACTTAGATGGACTTCAGATCTAAGGACAGATAAGGCGGGGGAGCTTAGCAGGAAACAGTTTGCTCTACGTACAATTTGCTCTTATTTATTAAAAATAATGTACTAGCTGGACATGGTGGCACATGCCTGTAATACCAGCACTCAAGAGGCTGAGATAGGAGGATCACCATGAGTTTGAGTCCAGCCTGGGCTACATAAGTGAGTTCAAGGCCAGCCTGAACTACGAAGTGAGACCCTATCTCAAAAAAAACAAAACAAAAGTTTACTAAGCTTTTCCTAGGTGCTAAACATGGACCATGCCAAATACTAGGAAAACAGCTGTACCCAGTGTAATGGTCACCTTTGGTCTGCCCTTGATGGTGTCCAGTTTGGTCCCTGCTGCCTTGTGGATTTCATATAAACCAAAGTCCCCAGAAGGACCAACTGCAAAATGTGCTCTGAGAGTGGGATACCTACAAATCTAGACATTTGGAAAAATGGAGTTCTGCATACAGACACCACATTTCCCTGGTCAGGGGCACGGCTCAGTGGCAGACTCTGGCCTGGCATGCATGAGGTCCTGGGTTCCAGCCCCGGCTCCAATTAGAACTGTGGTGTTTTATGGAGATGAAGAGGTCTCTGGTGGTTGACAAAGGACACCAGTGACACATGGGAAATGCAAAGCAGACAGTGGACATATGATGAGAATGATTGGGAGGAAGGACAGCTGGAAATATAAAAATTAAAGGGGGTGAACTCAGATACAGCTTTTTCAATAACTTCCCCAACATCTGACATAGCATATACAGTATTTGGAACATAGTTGGAACTTAAGAAATATTTGTTGAGTAACTGAGTGAAAGTGACAAAGTGATCATTAAGGAGAAAATGTAAGAGGAAAGCAGGGCTGGGGGTGTGGCTCAGTGGTACAGTGCTTTGCTACAGGTGCAAGGCCCAGCATGGAGGTAGAGAGAGGCTAAGGATGTCCCACCTGCAGGGAGTGAAGAGCTCCAGGAGTGTGTGGCTGATGACAGTTACTGGAAACAGATGAAGGACAAGCAACGACAAAAAGAGAAGGGAAAAACAGGAGCAAAAATTATTCTTGGAGAAAATGTATCCATTTCTGATATCACACATTCTAGTTAATATTCAGTATGACGATAAACCTTGGGAAGCAGCATTTTTTGTCTTTTTGGGACAGTGTTTCACTGTGCAGTTCAGGCTGGCTTTCAACCCATTTTGTAGTCCAGTCTGGCCTCAAACGTACAGCAATCCTCCTGCCTCAGCCTCCTGAGTTCTGAAATTACAGGCATGGGCCACTGTGCCTGATAGAAAGCAATTAATTTTTTAAAATCACAATATTATTTCATGGGGGTGGAGCCTTGTTGGGAGCTGGTGAAACTGATAATTGAATACATGTGCAAGGCTGCTGCATGGCCCGGGGCATGATAACAGCCAAGGACACCTGGCTCCAACTCCAACTAACTGAATAGATCGTGGCCGCAGGCACTTCACCCCTGTAGTGAAATGCAACACGCAGATCTTCTGAGATACTTCTCCTTGTTAACATAATTTGTTACTTGCAAAGTCTTTGAACCACTCCCAAGGTCTGTTCAATTTCCTACGTTTTCCACTCTCAACCCCCTAAATAAACAGGGCCATCCAGAGACATCCTGTCTTAGCCCTCAGAGTCTCAAACTCTGCAGAAGGCTTTTGAGCCTTAAAATCATACCACTTGTCTCATTTATTTAAGCCTTCACTGTACACTTGTTTGGGAGATTAGGAATCTAGGTGAGGTACATCATAGAGCGTGGACTTTTGGGCCATGTATCAAGTGCCTCCATACAACTAAAAAATTTAATGTTTACATGCTTTATCCAAGTACATATGTGTTCTTATTTGCACAGCAAAGTACTGTAAATGGTTGCCATCACATTTTCCTTGTATGCCTTGGTGAATTTTAATTTTCTTTTCTAGTGAGATTATATATACGAAGAATGGCTACTCGAAGTGACAAATAATAAATGCACAAATAGTAATGGGAGCCAGTATTTTATAGCTCTTTGGTGTTAACAAGGCTCTTTTCTTGTGTTTCATTTCTTTTAACTCCCATGACAACGCTTTTATGGTCTAAGGAAGGCTGAGGAGTGCAGACTCTGAATCAGTCTGCTGGGGACCACTTGCCTAACTTGAGACAAGGGACAGAACCTCTCTGACCTTCATCCCCTTCTCTGTATAATGGAATAGCACAGTGGTACCTCACAGGACTATGAGGAAGGTTAAAGACATTAACCCACATGGAGTACAACCAACCACGCCTGCTATGGGACGAAGGTCCAACAGGTGCCACCTGCAAAGATTAGGGAGGTGGTGGAGATGGTGCTACTGGAAATATTCCAGTTTTTCAGGGGAGTAAACTGAGGCTCAGAGATGTTGAGAAATGTGACTGAGTTAGCACAGATTGGAAGTGACAGAGCTGCAGGCTTTATACCCAGGTCACTACAGAGAAATCCTATACGTCCCTGGAATTCAGCTAACAACAGCAACAACACAATTAAAGAAATCATGTGACTCACCGTCCACGGTCACTTGGATTCACAGCGACAAGTGCTCCTCTATCCCAAATCCTGTCAAATTTACCAATATTTGCTCTACCAGGAAAATTTAAAAAAAGAGAAAGAGAAAAAACATTGTAACATCTCACATGCAGGATATCGAACCTTGAACAATCTGGGCATTGTTCTTTATGGCACACACTGGTCCTTTACCATTTATTTCCTAGGAGTGAGGCCTTTATGGGGATATGCTACCTGCCTGTGGGGACCTGTGTGACTTAAGTGTTAGGGTCCTGTGGCAGCAGTCCTGAATTCCATGACAGCTCCAGGGCTGGCAGCAGGGACTCTCCCGGAAGCAAGATCCTGCCTCCTACCATATCTTGTGACTCATTTAGTGACAGGCCCAAGTGAAGGCAGAAGTCACATCTTCCTCTCCTCACCTTTCCCTTCTTGCCTTGGGCAGTAATAATGCTTCTCATAGTTTAAGAGCTGTCCACAGACAAACAGGGCTGTAGTAAAAATAACTGCAGAATGGAGACTCTGACCTGGGCTTCCTGGTTGCTACGCAGATGGACGGAAGTGATGGAAGGGAAACACTTAACAAGCACCCACATTTTTATTTTGTTTTTTAAAATCCATTTTATTCAAACATAAAAAGAAAGAAGGAAGAAGAGGAGAAAGAAAAAAACACAACAGAATTTCAAAGCATGTCAATCAGACAACCCACATTTTAAAAACTGCAGCTATATTATTTGGTCCTACCTGGAAAGATCAAAAATGTTGCAGCAGTACAGCAAAATATTCCCGGAAGAACTCTGCAATGAAACAGTGAAAAAACTGTTTTCTACTTCATTAGGAGATATCTGAATGGCCAAGGAAAGACAGGGGCCAAGCAAAGCAATGCAAAGGTGGTAGAGAGAGAACAGAGCACATATTAAACACAATGTTTACTACAGTTTAACAGTACTTTGCCTTTTCTTTTAAAGCTTGTATGTGTTTCTAAGCACTCTGGAAGGCTGAGGCAGGAGGATTGCAAGTTTGAGCCCAGATCCAGCATTTTAGTGACTTAATGAAACTTTGTCTTAAAATAAAAATGGGTTAGGGATATAGCTTTTGGCTTAAGTCCAAGTACCACAAAACAAAACCAACAAAACAAAACCAAACCAAAAAAACAAAACAAAACAAAAAAATACTTGTATGATATTCTTTGGGGTTAATGCAAAGCAGAAACTCTGAGAGGGCATTTTTGAAGAGCAACAGGCCATTACTTGTGTCAAAGCTTACTAAAATTCTAGCAATGTTAACTCAAAGAGAGCCCTGATATTTTCACTGTGCTGAAGATAAATCCACAGGTCAATCAGTTGTCAGTTATGCTCATATAGACAGGCAGATATTTTAAAAATTACTCAGGACAGATGGGTGTGGTGGTGCATGGCTGTCAACACAGGAGACAGAGCAGAGGATGGCCTGGGGGGAGCTGGAGAAGGTGGACAGTGGTGGCTTCTGGCAGAACTCAGGATGGGGTGGGCTGAGGGTACCATCTTGGAGGCGTAATGGGCTGCAGTTTGGAGATGCCCAGAATCCCTGGGCAGTTTTTGAGGACCCCACTCTTGGAAGAGTCTGATATCACTGAGCTTGCCCCTGTGGATTTTGAAAAGATCCTTGGACAATTTTAAATGTGTGGCCAGGGCCAGGTACCACTTCCAGAGGGGTTTGGAAGCAGAAGGGGCCTCTTCGGACAGAGTAAACTAGAATTATTCTCAGATGATTTGAGAACAGGATGAGGGAAAGGTACAAAATAATGTTGATCAAGCCTCCTACTGGTCTAAACTATTAGTTTCAATATTTAGAAAGGAGTATTGGGGAGGGACTAAGTGTACACATGGACCATGGCCAGTCCATTCAGGATAAGACAACTCTGATCTGCAACCTCTCTAGCAACCAGTCCATAAATGGAAGCACAGCTCTGCAGCCACCTGGTCTACCCCTAATATTTACTATCCCCACCCCTTTTCCACCTCAGACAACCAGAGAAGGCCGAACACACTCCCCAAACCAAGATGCCCCACTTCAAGCTGCTCACAGCTTGCATCAGCACTCACCTGCTTGCAGCACACACCTGCCCCTTTCTCCACCATAAAGCTGTCTCACTCCTCCCCCATCTGCATTTCTGCCAAATCCAAGTGGCATTCTTTGGATACGTGGCCTCTGGGATTCTCATTTTGGAAGTATCTGTTTGCTTTCATATGATTACCCCAAGCTAGTGAAGCAGCTTCTATGATCACTCTGCTCATGGGACAAAGATAACTTCCTAACCTATCATTTCCAGCACAAACATCATCTTCCTTTGCAATTCCTTAGTTTCTTAAACTCATCAGCTCCAGAAAAATTTTCTATGCTCTCTACTTTTTCTTTCTCTGGGTGTTCTGAAACTGGATCTCACTGTCTCACTATATAGCCAAGGCTGGTCTTGAACTCATGGTCCTCTTGACTTGGCCTCCCAAGTGTTAGCATTATGAATGTGCAACATCACATCCAGCTTCAGCTTGCTTCTTTATTCTCTGCCACTGGGAACTGGGCATGTGAGCTGGAAAGGAGAACCCATCACCCCTTTCAGCCCTGCTTAATCACTAAGTCCTATGAGTTGGACATGGTGGATGCTCCTTTAATCCAGGATTCATGCTCTGCATGCTGCCAACACTCTCCTCATTCAGGCCCTCAGGATTTTATTCCTGGACCTTGGCCCACATCCTCCTATTTCATCTCCTTGCCGGGAAGCTACTTCCCTTCAGATAACTTCCCATGAAGTCATACAGTGATTTATCTCAAAAGAAAATCTGGCCACATCATGCTCCTACTTAAAAGCCTACTGTGAAGAATGAAACACTCTTTTCCCAGGGCATCTCACACCATAGCCTTGAGCCCTTCCTGTCCCCTCCCTTGTTGGTTACCATGCATCAGGGAGTACCCCAAGCTGGGCTGAGTCACCCTGCTGCCATTTGCTTAATTCTTTCAGTAATTATACTTTGCTCCGTGTATTATAATGACTTTCTTTTTTTTTCTTGCTAAACTAGGAGATTCTGTGGAGGTAGGGACTGTATTATCATTTATTTCTTTAATGTCTTACACAGGATCTGGCACCTAATAGGTTCTCAGAAAATGCTTTTTAATAAAAGAAAGGCTTTTCTCCCAATAGCCCTGCTGGGCCCAAAAGTCTATGTTAAGTCAGACATGGGTGTCTGTTCTGCAGAATGGGGATTGTTAAAGTTTTCAAGAACAGGCCAACTTAGGAGATACTGAGTGATATTTTGAAGGAGGTAAGAGGGGAAACCTGATTAATATGCTCAGAAATGCTTAGCAATTTAGGACAAAAATAAGTACAACATGCCCAAACATAGGAGGACAGTTTGTGTAACAGATAGCACCTGTCAGGTTCTTATCCTGTGTAGAAGGGATGGGACCGTCGGTACAGCATATGCCTATGTGTTACCAAAATGTGTTGTGAAAGTTGCACTGAGAAATTATGCTGTGGCTCACTGCTGGCCTGCAGTCTTCTCCATAGGTGTGGCATAGGCAATGCCTATGGAGGCCAACTGGAGGTGACCAGAGATGAATACAATGTGGAAAGCATGGTCCACCTGGTGCCTTCACCAGCCAGGTGAATGCAGGCCTTGTCAGGACTATAAATGGCAAGATATTTTTGGGGTGCTGCAGGGAGCTGTGGATGGAGGCTTGTCCATTCCTCAGTGCATCCAGCAATTCCCTGACTGACGTTCTGAAAGCAAGTTCCGTGTAGAAGTACACTGGAAGCACATCCATGGGTCAGAACATTGCAAAATGTCCTGGTACCTAATGCAAGAAGATGGCAATGGTTACAAGAAACAGTTTTCTCGATATGTCATGATGGAACTCTAGACGCACAGGAAGTGCATAAGACAGTGTGAGCTGTCATATGAGAAGATCTGGAAAAACAGAAATATTTGCAAACATCCCTTGTATAGAAGGATCAGGTAGTTAAAAAGGAGAGCTAAACTGAACCATAATTTTCAGATGCAGACAATACATTTATTGACTAAGCAGCTTTTAAAAAACGAGGAGAGCCAGGGATATAGCTCAGCAGCATAAATGCCTGCCTGGCAAGCACAAGGTCCTGAGTTTGATTCCTGATACTAGGGGGAAAAAAATGAGAAGGCACTGAAGATGTAGCTCAGTGGTAGAGCCCTTGCTTAGCATGCGTGAGGGCTTGGGTTTGATCTCTAGTACTGAAAAATATTCCACAAATAAAAACTCCCACACAAGAAGAAAAACAAAAAAAATCCTAAAATGAGTACCAAGAGGCTTTGACTGGATAGGCTTTGCTTGTCCCCTGTCTTTTGAAGCCTCAGCTCCTCGCAGTAGATAATGTCTCAACAAACCTGTGGTGGGTTGAGGCGGAACCACCTAACGTTGGGTCCTCATTTACCAGTGTTCACAAAAACCTCTACTAAGACGGTATGAACAGAATGCTTTCGTTTGTAAACAAAATCGAAACTAACCTTAAATACTTTTGCGCCAGGAATTTCAGTGATCGGTTCTTCCGAGTAAGTAAGATTCTGCTCCATAAAAAATTCCCGTATTCCAAGTTCACTGATTTCAACACCAACCACACTGTGTCCCAGATCTGCAAACCTGTATAAAATCATGTATGTACACTTTAACCTTTACTTCAAATACCATACTGAGGGCTGGGATTTAGCTCAGTGGCTTAAGCGCCTGCCTAGCAAGCGCGAGGTTTGTGAGTTCAATCCCTGGTACCTCCACCCCCCCCCACCAAAATCAACAACAACAAAAAAGCAAATACAGTACTGAATAAAGGGGTGTGCCCCCATAAATATATATTTTCTTTAAGGATTCATATGATTTCAGATTCCTGACATTCTCACAGGTAGTATACAGTAGCGGTCTGTATGTTCTTGAACCTCTTATTATATGTGACTCTGAAAGATTGATTTGTAAGAACTTAGGGAAGAAACTATAATTTGAAAAATTGTACCTTAAAATATTGATTGAATATAAATGTCTTTGACTAGAGGAAATATACTTCAGCTTTCCTACTTCATCACTGCCTGTGCCATTTTCGGTGATGATGATAAACTCCATGCTTACATCTGTGCTGTCCGGTTTCACTGTTGCTGACTGAGGACCTGAGATGTAGTCAATCTGACTGAGGAACTGAATTTTAAACTTTATTTGGTTTAAATTTAAATAGCAACATGTTACTAGTAGCCACTGTATTGGGACATATAGCTCTACAATATATGCATCTGTTTCTATAATATTTCATGATTTCCACTTAGTTACAAAAAGCATTAACTGAAAACTTGTTACCACATACAAAGAACTAATATTTTCCTGGTATACTTTGTCATTCCAGACATCTCAGTTTTGGCATCTTGGATTTACAAGTAAACAGCATTAACAGCAAAAACTCATCATAATGAGTTTATGTCAAATACTGTACATAAAAGCATAGTTCTGCCATAATGCAAAGCATGGCTCCCTAAAACCACCAGGCTATGCAAAACTGTGCAAAGAAATCAAAGGCTGACAGGGGAGATAGGGTAAGAGAATAATAAAAATTTTTGTCAGTGATAGAAGAAATAAAGACAAAAGAACCTGATAGTAACATTTTCACATATACAAAATGGCTAAGAAATAGATAAATACACCCTTGAGGCCCTTCTCCTGAAAAAAGACCTGAAGTTGACTTGTAGCAGTGAGCAGTAGAAGAGCCAGAGTTTGTGATTACTGTGACAAGATGCACGAGGATAACTGCAGGTCAGATGGAAGCTGTGACACCAGCTGTGGGCAGGACAGGTTGACAGAGCTTGGGCTAAGTTTAGTACAAGGCAATGTCTCAGTGTGTGTGTTTATTTTGTACACATATTCAACTTCGTTCAGCTGGGCATAGTTTTCTCCTTTCATCTAATGTTTCTTGCCAGTGAAATTTTGTATGAGGTTCAAACTGTTTCCTAATTATCAATGTAGTTAGAATAAAATTCACATTTTCAAAACAAGAAAAGATTGTACCTGCTATCTACACAAGAACACATACTTTTAATGTGAGCAGAGCATAACTGTTTATAGTTCTAAAACGAAATGTGTTAATAACTTTTCTTTCATATTTTCTGAAAATTTGTAAAATACAGGGAATTTAAAAAACTCTCCAGACATTTTTTTGAAGTTACAAAATATAAACAAAGTTGTCCGAATTTGTTGCATCCATCTTAACTTCCTATTCAATGTACAGATAAATGAAGCACAACCTAAAGATAGCCAGGCATTAAAAAAAAAGACAAAAAAACAAAGTATAAATCATTTATTTCAATGCTTTTGGGCCTCGGCTTATGATCAGTTATCTGTTCACATCCGATGTCTGCATAGAGCTCATACACAGATCAATTACATAGATGAAAAATTCTCTTAACTTACTTGCAATTACAGTAGCTCAGTTTTGATATTTTAATGACTTTAGAAACAAAATGTTCAACAATCACATTTCACTGGCTATTTCCTCATAACCTTTTCTTAATGTTGCCTAAATCCTAGAGCTCCATTGTTACCACTTATGAGAGTGGCATTATAGCAATCTGTTTATGGAGTTAGTATTTTTTTCTTGTAGGTAGTTTCCAAAGTAACTCTTTTCTGGTTCAGAGATTTGGTTAAGACATGGGTCTAAAGTTGAAGTGTTCTCAGTGTAACAGCTACAACTGAATCAGCCATAGCAGCTATTTAACATATGTTTTTAGCTACCAGTTGTGGGAATGTGTGCTACAATAATTTCACCATCTCTACTGGAAAATCAACTCCAAATGCATGTACATATTTTTAAGTTACTGTATTATGTGTTGCATTTACTAATATTTTTCATAAATCCTTTTTTCTTTCCTATTTACTGATCAAAGATCTCATGTTTGGGCTTATAAATGAACACATGTCTTGGCAGGTAGGCTTGTATCTGTATCTTATCATTATAACAGAGCTCTGAATAGAAAATGATTTCCATGTTTGTGACTTAGTGTAACCCATAGGAGCAGTGGTTTGTTAATTAACATGAATTCTCTTTATAGAGAATCACTTATTAGGGCTACTTGCTTCATCATTGGTTTTATAACATTGATTCATAGTAACAAAAACTCCTATTTTCTCATAGGAGGAAGGAAGAGTTGAGCTGAACAGAGGGTTATAATAAACACTGTCCTGCTAAAAATTGTAGCATGTTTTGAATTATGTGGTCTATCTCCATTTCAAATATCTTGCTAAATTCTTAAACCATCTACAATTATTAAACCACACAGGAGATGTAAGAGGGACAGCTGGTTTTTCTTGTCTATTTGATTCCAAATTAGTTATTTTCATTTGAAACACAACAGAGAAAAACAGTTACATTTGTATCTTGTCTTTTTGAAAATATTATCTCAAATGATTACTTAATATTATCTTAACAATTCTTAAGGGTCCTCTTAAAGAATCTTTGTGCATTTTTTTGACAATGGAAATTATAAGCTACATCCTATTATAGTCACCCAATAGATTTATCACCAAAGATAAGTATGTTGATGCTTATTTATTCCTACCATTTCATCTCCACTGCTTTTCCACAAAGAGGAAAAAACACTCTCAGTCCACTCGCCCCTTTAAGAAAAGTATCCAAATGCTTCTTTAATAGCCTGGGGAGAAAAATAAAGGTTGTTTGTGTTCAATGCACAAGAGTACAATGCTACTCTTATAACACTAATTTTTATGCATTATCTCAATATTTCCAACAAGCTTAATTAGTAGATAATACTGATGATCCTACTCTCAGGTTTACATATAAACAAAGAGGACAGTTAAGTAACTTGCTCAGTCACACAGATAGGTAGTGATAAATCTGCTTTATACCCCAGGTTTCCTTATTAGTAATTGTAACATTTTAAAATTGCTTTTTCTTTGTCTGATATGTTGAGAAAACTCTATATTTAATCTCCAAATTTATACTTTTTTTTTTACTTGATGTGGAAAGGGAGCCTCCAGATCCATGAAATTTTCAACACTTATTTTATGGAAAATTTCCTAAAGAAGTGTAATGCTTGTGGTTAATTTCTTTAGAGACATGACTCTTTAAGGCCTTCTCTATGACAAACATCTGTAGCAATGACACTGAGAATGATGCTTTAAGCTTTTACCCAGTGTGCAAATGTATGAATGACAGTGATGATGACAATGAGGATGATATGGGAGGGTGAGGTGTCTGCTTGGAATAAGGACCACATACAATGGTCACACCACTCAGCATGGCGCCATGATTTGTCACTGCTGTCACAAAGATAACAATGCTACTAAAATTTGCTCAGCCTTTGGGTTCACTTGATTAACTTCTCTCAGTATTTCTTCTTTTACCATCTGGATGACACTTTAATATCAGAACACCACTACTCATGAGAACAAAAAAGCAGAAGTGTTGCTTTAGCATTTGCTGTTTGTATGGTTTAAACACACATGACTGATATAGATGCTACAGATGATTTTTTTAAAAGACCTATTTCCTAAGTCTAATATGCCATAAGTTGGAAACACATAATTAGTTATACAGTGAGGAAAGAAAGCACATTGCCAGTAAAACTCTGACTAGCCACGAATATGCTCTGATCTTTGAGGTGCTACAATATATACCAAAAAAATGCATCTTAAAAAAATCAAACAACATACAGCTCATTATTATTTTATTTCAAAGTCAGTTTCTGATAGAGCATCACTCTCTCATAGATCAAACATGTCTTACTGATGTCCTTCAGCTTGATGAAATCCAATTTTGTGGTTTACCCAGTTGTCTTGCCACTCTTTCAGGGTTATTGCTCGATATTTCTGTACCTCACTATCAGGGTACTCTCTAGTATCAAGTGACGTTCTTGTATCATCCATAGTTTTGTAGGTTCCACTGTCTCACAGGCAGATAACTCCAATATCTACATGGAAAAGATTATCAGGGCTGTCATTTAAGGCCACTGTTTAACCAAATGAAAACCTATTATCCTCAGTAGACAGGTTTTAAAACATATATAAATACCCAATAAAAAAGCTAGACAAAAAATGTCTTTTCAGTGAGTCTGGCAATAGAGGTATCACTTATATTACACATTAGGAAAGATCTTTAAATAAATTGAATTATACCTTAACACAGTGCAAGAGTTTGATTTCAATTTTAAAAAGGGGGAAGGGGACAAAAACAACCAGATGTTCCACAGTTTATAATGTTTTTAAGCTCAGAATTTTTCTATTATATTGTTCTTTTTAGCATGTTAATATGCACCTGCTACTTTTTTTTAAAAAAAAACAGTATTATAATAGACACAATTTAACAAGTTCAACAGATTTGTTGTGGAAATAGCAGTTTCCTTCCTAATGAAAGAGGCAAGCAACTACTTCTAATTCTTTTGCTGAGTCATGCTATTTCAAATTAGCATGCTGGTTTCATATCTTCTCAAGTTTTTCATTTCTAAGTAGTATCTTAGATAATAAGCAGTTTATTCATTTCCAGGTTCCCAACACACACACACACACACACACACACACCCCATCTTTTCATATGTCGTATACCCTTGTAGCATATATTTTCTCTGAAATATATTGGCTGTACATTACCGTAACAAGGTAAACCATTACTCATAGACAAGCTGAATGGTGTTCTATGATTACTTTTCCACGCAATGTTTTAACTCTATAGTTAATGACTGTCTTGCTTACTCATTTCTGAAGTTTCCATGTACTTGCTAGTAATTCAACTCCAAACTCTGTCAGTTGTCATCAGATATGATTGTCACCAGCTAGAGTGAGTCTTTGCTTCAGGGATAATGGACATTAAAATTAAGGTATTTAGTATGAATTTATGGAAAAAAGCTCTAGTTAAAAAATAAAAGAAACTAAAGGGAAGCACTGCTTTGACAAAGAGCAAGCTGGTGCCCCAACAAAGGAAAGTAAGAGGACATAAGAAAAGAGCTTCCATTTGAGGGACTGAAGTGGTGGCCTATTCACAAAAGAACGGAGAGCAGTTTTACAGGGGGCTGTGGTGAGCTGGGGTCTGGCTAATCACTATCTCAGCCCTACTTTCATAGCTCCACAGGAGTCCTTTTGACTTTAGGGGAAATTCTGTTGTCATTAAAGGCATTTTTGCTTGGACATTCTCAAGTCTGGGTGGCCTGGTGAGGGGCTACTGGACTTCAAGATCTAAGACGGTGGAGACTTCTGGACTTGCTGAATGTCCCTATAAATCCTGACACTTACTTTAGTTACTCTTATCTTGATGTCATCAATCTTGAAAGAGGATGAGACAGGCTAGAAAAGTTTTTTTTGCCAGCTTTTCTTATATGATCAGCACACCAACATTTTAAGTTTTAAAGTAATAAGGTATACAAAATGGCAGCCAAGTTTTGTTTAGCTTTTAGTTACCTGTTGGGCATCTGTAAGCCCAAGTGAAGAATTAAGAGTTTTAGCAAAAGTTGCTCTGACTGCCTCAGAACAGAACACAAATCATGTTTTTAATGAGTAATGGGTTAAGGTGCCAAAAGTTTATTTGTTCTCTCTTATGGTTGTCCCTGAGACTGTCGTAATAACAGTTTATTTCTTTAAAAAAATTTGTTATTGGTGGAGTTTCAGAAAGAGGCAAAAATAGATGTTTGGAGTCAGTATCTTATTTCTATACTCTAAGCTTGTATTTTAGATAATTTTCTGATAGTTTTCTATACATGGGAAAATGCACATAAAAGGAACTGAAAATAAGAACAAACATATAGCAGGTCCAACAGAATATATTGTACAAAGAAAATATATTTCACTGTCAACTTGGCAATATTAAGGACAATATAACACCACAATTCCAACATTAACTTTAAATTGTTAGTAGAACTTAATTTAGCTTTGATTGTGCTAGCATGCATTATGTTTTTTCAAACTTAATGATTTATCCATGACATAGCAAACCACAAAAAAGCACGAATTTGAGGAAAACTTTCCCTTTTGTTGCACAGTTTGGCTTCGAAGCACCGAGGGTTAAATGAAACGGCAGCTCCATCTGTACTGGGAAAACAAATTCACTTCTCAGCAAATTATTTGTTAACGAACGATAGCATTTTCTAAGAGGTCAGTGGGAAGCATTTACTACCGTGGAGATCAGAAAAACAAGTGAGTTGCACTTTTCCGAGGTCTGTTTTCCTGTCTGTGTCATAAAAGGGAATGACAATCTTTAGCCTATAGCTAGAGCCACCTGATTGCACAACTCTTTCCACACGCACTTGACGGATAGCTCCATCACGAATACAATCACTTCTTAACTGCTCTAACAGCTTCTCAGTGTGTACACTTGGCGTCATTTAGGGATCATAAAGTCTCTTTCTAAACATAATAAGAGTACAAAGTATACGAATCAGAAAAAGAAATTTCACAATAATTCCTACTCATAAATGTTAACCTAAAATGAGTTCTTTGGTCCCCAAGTTCTCCTCTACCTTAAAAAAGCAAAAAGCAAAAAACAACCTGTTTCTGCTTTACTTTTAAATTTCCTAAATTGAAGAGTAGTTTCCCCAGGTCATATAAAGCTCGCTTGTGGCTTGGTGACCCCTTTCCTTTTGTGCAGCCCGGGAGCCACCGCTGGAGCCCGAGTCCGCACAGCGCCCCCGTCCGGGCCGCCCGCCCAGCGCGGTTCATCCTTCTCCCCCTCAACATCCTGGGTGCGGGACGGTGCTCCGCAGTTCACTTCAACTCACGCGCTCAAGTCCTTTACTGTGCACCTCATTATTCCCTTCTGTTCCCTGCATCCCATTTTGCAGTGCGGATGCCCCATCCCAGTAAAACTACTACCGGCTCACACCTTCCAGGAAACTGCTCTGGTTCCCACTCTCGCTGGCGCCCTGCAGGAACCCACCTCACCAGTCGCCCGCAGCTAACCTACTGTCACCTCGCGGCAGCTACTACCTCTCCTCCTCCCCTGCAGGGGCGCATAGGCCCCGCCCCTTCCAGGGCGCACAGGCCCCCGCCCCCTCGGGGGCCCCACCAGGCCTCGCCCTCTCCTCTCTCAAGTCCACGCCCCTCTCGAAGCATGAGGCCCCGCCCCTCCCAGGCCAGGTCTGCGCAACGGCGGAAGTGGCCGGGGCGGGGCGCGCGTCGGCGGGGGCGGGGCGGCCCCCAGGCTCGCCTTGCTCGCGGCTCCGCCCACCCCGGGTCACGCCGCTAGAGGGGCGGAAGCAGCGACGGCGGCGGCGGTGGCCGAGTAGGGTTGCGGCGGGCTGCGCGGCGGGTCCCGCGGTCCAGTGCTAGCTCCAGGTCTCGGTGCTCCGAGGTGGGCGGCTCGCCGCTGAGCGGGCAGGCGTGGGGGCGGCGGCGGCTTTCAGGTGACAGCGCCGCACTGAGCGGCTGGGCTGGGATGCGAGCCCTCCTGTCCTCAGGAGCGCCCCTCTCCCCGGCGGGAGGCAGCTAGGGTCCCAGGAGCGGATCTGTTTTGCCGCCTGCGATGGGAGGGGGTGCGGGTTGGGGATCCCCGTGGGATGAGGGGCATTCCCGGGCCAGGCTGTTGGTGTACCCGACTCCCCGAGCCCCTGCAGGTTTCCCCTTGCTCGGCGGTGCCTGCGCCCCGAGACTCCCGAGTCCCTCCACTCAGAGTCCAGCCCGGAGCGGCTCTGTGCCCGCCGGGAGCATCGCGGCCCCCTTGGGGTTGTCACAGCCCGGCCCCTCAGGGCCCCCCCCCCCCAGTCTCCAAAGCCGGAGTCCTCGGCACCCGGCAAGTGCGGCAACGAGGTGGGCGTCTGGTGAGGGGAGCCCCGGCCCGCACCCTGCTAGCTGGTGGGCGAGAGGGGAAGGTGGGGCCAGGCCCAGCTGGACCAAGTTGGGGGTTCAGCGACCTGGAACCCAGCCAGGTAGAGGCCCAGTCTTCCCCTGGGTGAGTTTTCTGGGCTCTGTGGCCATTCTGGTTGGGGGGGCAGCCCCATTATGTGTAGACAGCTCCGCACTTTTGTTGCCAGTTATTATTTTGTTTTTAAATCTATTTTAGTGGAAGAAAGGCAGGTGAGGAGGGGGAGGTTTTCTTTGGGAGGTGCTTAAGACAACCACCATCAATAATTAATTGTCTTCCAGGCAGAGGGAACGTAGTCAGTTGAAGACATCCAAGCACTTGAGGACTCAGTACTGAATTATTGAACTGGATTTTAAAGATTGAATAATTCAGTGTTGAATTATTGCACTGGGTCTGTATTTCTAAAAATTGGATTAGTGTGTGAATGACAGGAAGCCAGTTTTGCCCTGTCTTAAATCGTGCCGTGAAAAATACCTTTCTTTGAAGTTTCTAGTAGTTTGTCTAATTTTTAAAAATTATGCTGACTATTCTATACATATTCTAACCTGGAGCCCCTTTGACTCATGTTTTCATGAATTTTGTGTTTTAAAAAGCTCGTCTTGAAGCCAAGTGTGGTGGCACATACCTGTAAATCCCAGCGCACTGGGAGGCTGAGACTGGAGGATCTCAAGTTCCAGTTCAGTGTGGGCAATTTAACAACTTAATGAGATCCTTCCTCACAATAAAGAAAGGGCTGGGACTATAACTCAGTATGAAAAGTCTAATTCTATCCCCAGTGCTGGAAAAAAAAAATGAAAGCAGAAACCTGGGATTATTCAAATATAGATCTGCATATTGATTTTTCTACTTCTGTATTAACAAAGACACACCACAAAGACCCACCCCACTTTTTATTACATTAAAATCAAAATTATGCATTTAAAAATTAGGAAGAAATCTGCATATAAACATTGAACATGAAATAAAACGATTATATTTAATTATTTTATTTGAAGAATCAAGTAGGGAAACTTTCAGTACACTGGTTTAATTACAGTTTAGTATTTCTAAAGTCATATTTAAAAGCACAACAGTCTTAGTCATTCCAACTTTGTGTAAATTCCTTCTTTCCTTCAAGACATAACTACCCAGCAACAGTGGAAATACAGAGATGAAAATAAGTGACAAAAAATGGTAGCACATATCTCATTTACATTATTAAGTAAAACTTCAAATTTAATAATGACGTTTATAGCTTATGTTTTCATTTCCTCTTTAGCCACTTGTTTTGTTTTGTTGTTTTGTTTTTTTGAGATGGACTCTTATTATTGTAGTTCATTCAGTCTGGCCTTGAACTTATTATGTAACCCAGGTTGGTCTTAAACTTATGGCAGTCCTCCTGTCTCAGCCTCGTAAGTGCTGGAATTACAGGTGTGCACCACAACAACTAGCATATTTATTTATTAGTGCTGAGGATTGAATCCAGGGCTTCATGCATGCTAATCTCATCCTTTACCACTGAGCTACAGACTGCAGACTATGCACTAATTCCTACTAAATTATCTAATAACTTTGTTCTGGATTGTTGAAAACACTAGCAGATGCTGACTCTTAATGGTGTAAATTTTGTCGTTTTTGTTTTTGCTTTTTTGTTTTAGATCTAATACAATGGCAGCTCCTCGAGGGAGGTCAAAGAAAAGAACAGCGTTTGATCTAACTCCAGATAGCCTTCCTTTGAGGAGCTCCGGTAGGCAGGTATTATTCATTTGTTCACTCAACAAACCTTTTTTGAGGATACAAAAATATTACAATTGGGCATGAAGAATAAGATCTGAAAAGACTAACTCCAAGTCTCAAATCAACTGTGTGGAGAAATCGAGATATTTCATAACCCTGCATGATAAAGTGATAAGATGTGGAAAACAGTGGCCTATCTGGCCAAGAGGGCTTTTGTGAGGAGAAAGGCCTTGCGTGAATCAGCACAGGGCGATCCAGGAATTGCAGCAGTGCCGTTGCTTCCGGGGTAGGAGGCCGGGCCAGATCCTGCTTGGCTTGGACATGGTTCAGAGCAACTTAGACCTCAGTGCAGAGTCGCTTTGGTGCAGCTAGAGGTTTACCTGTGACGCTTTGGTCCTTCTTTTCTTTAGGTACAGCTGTTGTCTACTTAAGAGAAAAATTGAATGACATAACTTTTTCTAGTTTTTTAAGTCTGTAATACTGAATGGGTTCTAAGGAAAGAAAGAAGAAATTCCTAATTTGAGAGTGACTTTTGTGTATTCTGATTTCACTCCTTCCTAAGAAAGGTTCACCTGGATTTGCATTGCTGGATACTTGTGGTTGAAGAGCTGTTTCTGTGTCTCTGAAACGGTAGTGAATTATTTGCGCAGTGCAGTTATAAAGAACTTGCTGGATCAGTCAGCTCCTGTTCTGCCAGGATATTGTTGACTTTCATATTTAGAGCTTCCGACACAGCCTGTTGTAATGGTGCATACTCATAATCCCCATACTCTGGGAGGCTGAGGCAAGAAGCGTGTAAGTTGGAACTCAGCCTGGGCAATTAAGCAAGACCCTGTCTAAATAGGTAGATAGATAGATAGATAGATAGGGGAATGTAGCTCAATGAAAAGACCTTGGGTTCCATAGCTGGCACTGCAAAAACAAAACAAAAGAAAAAAACTTCTAACATGTGATTTTAGTAAACTTCCCACTGCTGTCACCTCTTGTCCTATGAAGTCTTAACCTCATCTGGTTCTTTCACAGGCAAAGAAAAAAGTAACAGAGACTGCGGACGAGGATGAAGATGGTGTATCAGAGAAGAAATACCGGAAATGTGAAAAGGCAGGCTGCACAGCAACGTGTCCTGTGTGCTTTGCAAGTGCTTCAGAAAGGTCTGTTTAATGGGCCAGGGTTGGCCTTGCGTTCTGTCAGTGAGAGCATGTGAGGGGAAAATCATCTGTGAAGATAGTTTTCCTAAAGGAAGAAGTAGATACTGTAAGTTGTCTGGTAATAGAGACATTGCTTAGACATCTGCTGTTCACCGCAGCCTCCTTGACACACCCCGTTACACCTACTCTGCAGGGAGAGACCACACCCATATCCATTCTGCAATACAGCATCCTCCAGTGCAGCCAACCTCAGCTGCACCTGTCGGGGGGCCGACTGGGGGACAGGTGCAGCATGGGGACACAGTTGAGAGGGTTCTCATGCTCTAGTAGAGACCAGCCCTGTTTACTTTTCACTTTTTACTGTAATTCTTTTCTCCCTCACGTAAGATGACTCTTTTTCCTATATTTGTATATAGGTCTCATAGAAACTATGTAGTTAACTGCAGTCTTGCCATTTTTGTTTGGATGGAACAAATGTGACCATTTTAACTTGCACAGAAAAATCAACATGGGCTAAGATTCAATAAAACGTAGGAAACAAATCCTGCTGTTTTTAAGCACAGAGAGAGGGTGGTGGTGGTGATGTTCCTATGGTGTGACTCTTCATTCTCTGGTGGTATTACCTACTATTTGATGGGTTGTGTTGCTGTACCACCTGCTTGGTATTCAGAGTGCAGGTGGCCAGATCCATGACTCTCCAGTACTGGGCCAGTGTTTTGGCTAAAATCTTCCATCCTTCGTATAGATGTGACTTGGAACAAGTGCAGTGACATCATTGCTTTGTGTTGTAAAACACCCTCAAAGCTCTAGGGAGTCTTAGCAAGATTCCTAAGACCCAGGCAGCCAGCTAGTTTAGGTATCACTGGTCAGTTTCCCTGTAACCTCGATGTGTATTACATGTGGAGCTTCTCCAATTAGTAATCCAAAGCACTTTAAGATCCAAGATGTTTGGAGTTGTTAATATGATGTCACACTGGAAGTGGTAACTTCCACCACCTGCCCTCATGTGATGCACCCAAGGCAAAGTGTAGGTGCCTTAAACATTTTATATATAACATAAATTTTGTACATAACCTTTGGCCATGTATGTAAGGTGCATATGAGACAAATGGATTTTGTATTTTGACTTTGGTCCCATCCCCCAAATAACCCATGCAGATATTCTAAAATCCAAGCATCTGAAGGCCAAAACATTTCTGGTGTCAAGCATTTTAGATGAAAGATACTCAACCTGTGCTCTCTATCATTCATGCAGTTTTCCTATTGTTCGCCCATGGCTGTAGGACTGTTGAGTGGAGATAATGGAATAGGACCTGCTGCTAATTTTTTTAAGTGAAGAGAAATGTTTGTTCATTAACAAAGCTATATGTTTTTGCTTGTTTCAGATGTGCCAAAAATGGCTACACATCCCGATGGTATCACCTTTCCTGTGGGGAACATTTCTGCAACGAATGCTTTGACCATTACTACAGAAGGTTTGTTTGCTAGTGTTGGGCTTGTGCCTGTTGGGGCCACGGCAGGATCAGATGGTTAAGGATTGTTCTCTCAGCTTTCTGAATTATTGTGCTGTTTCAGCCATGGCTACAGTCACAATAACTCTGACCAGGACCTTGATGCTGTGGTTTATACATGTGCATAGTTATGTGTGCACACACTCAGGGTTTGAAACATGTTGCTCATGGGACAGTTTAGTTCCTGTAGTCTGCAAGTTCTGAGAGATCTCAAAGCTGCTGTGACAGAGTCTAGGGTCAGGATTCAAGGGAACAAACAGGGAACAAGGGTGCTGACAGCCAGCTACTGGTCTTTTCTTATCAGTTTTGTTTTTTCCCTTTCTTTTCAGTTATCTTGATTGGTGGCGTAGAAGTTTTATTGATCTTTTCAAAGAGTCAGATTTTGGTTTTAGTTTTATTTTCAATTTCATTATATTCTGATTTTTATTTACTTTCTTCCGCTTGCATCAGATTTCTCCTTTGTTCCTTAAGTTAAAAGTTTCAGTTGATTGATTTTTGGTCTTCTTTAAATAAATACATTCAGTACTCTAAGGTTCCCTCTAAGTACTGATTTAGCTACACCGTGTTCCACAAATTTTGATTTTATTGTTTTCTTTTTGTACATAGTATTTTTAAATCCACCTTAAGTCTTTCTCTTTGATCTAAGGTCATTTAAAAATAAGTTGTTTAGTTTACAACTGCCTTTTATGTGTTTCTGTTATTCATATTTTAAGTGATTATTTTTATAGTTGAATTAAAATAAAAATATATCATGTGGATGTTTTCTGTATGGTACAGTTTTTGTCCCTCTTTTTTTGCCTTTTCTTATTTTAATTGAGCATTTATAATTGTAATAATTTCATGTCTTTATGTAATTTTTAATGACTGTCTGAGGATTTCAGTGTGCATTAAAATATATTCTAATTCTTTCTTCAAATAATAATCTAACCTTCCTGTTAGTTTTAAGCATCTCTCTGACAGCCCGCTGTGTGGAGGTCATAGTAATGTCCCTCCTTGTAACAAAGCTAGTGAAATCCATGTTTTGAAAACCTGATTAACTCACAGCTTGGTACATTTGTTTCTATTGTTTTCAGCCATAAAGATGGATATGACAAATATACTACGTGGAAAAAAATTTGGACCAGCAACGGCAAAACAGAGCCCAGCCCCAAAGCATTCATGGCCGACCAGCAGCTCCCTTACTGGGTAAGGAAGTGATACTGCATTCTTCTGTGAGGCATTTGTGAAGCTAACAAGAGGAATGGGGAAGACTGGTCTTGGGAAAGTCTTTGTTTTTTATATTTACTGTTCTTTCCATAATTGTTACAGCAAATAACATTTAAAAAAAAATTTTTTGTAGAAAACTTAGTCCAGGCATGGTGGCATGTACCTGTAATTCCAGCACTCAGGCAGCTGAGGCAGAACTGCTATGAGTTTGAGGCCAACCTGGCTGCATAGTGAGTCCAGGCCATCCTGTACTACCTAGTGCGACCTTGTTTCAAAAAAAAAGGGCTGAGAATATAGCTCAGCAGCACAGTGCCTGCCTGGCAAGCGCAAGGTCTTCAGTTTGATGCCTGATACATAAAAAAAGGAAGAAAGCTTAGTTCAACAGGGTATAGGAAGAAACCACAGACTGACCACCCACTGACGATTGCCATTGCTGAGTGTGGCATTTGCAGCCTTTTTTCTGTTTATATTTTTGTGTCAATTGAAACATAATTTTGTGTTTTATGTACAAATCTTTACTAGGTTTAAAAATCACGCTTAGAATATAGATTTTAATAACTTCATTTAAAAATCTAATTTCATATTGTCATTTTTTTCATTTAGGCATTGTTTGAAAATATATTTTAGTGATTGCATATGTCATATACATATACAACCAATTAAATTGATTAGCTGACTTTCTTAGTATAACTAATTGTGGGCTACTCTGTGCACACTTAAAGTTTTTTAATTGAAATAAAATTCACAAAACATAAAATTAACCATTTTGTTGTATACTTCTTTATGTATGTATTTAGCATGAACTCTGTTGTTGTACTACACCCTGACACCTAAAATTAACCATTTTAGAATGTACAATTCCATGGCATTTACTGTATTTGCAGTGTTATTCAGCACTACTTGTGATGAATTCCAAAGTGTATACTCATGTAGCAGTCACTCACCCTCCAGTCCATAGAGACTGCGAATCTGTTTCCTGTCTTTATAGATTTTACATATTTTGGATGTTTCACATAAACGCAGTCACGAGCCTGGCATGGTGGTACATGCCTGTAATCCTAGCACTTGGGAGGCTGAGACAAGAAGATCACCATGAGTTTGAGGCTTGCCTGGGCTAGACAGTGAGGTGAAGGCCAGCCTGAACTATATAGCAAGATTGTCTCAAAAAACAAAAAAAGAACATTAAAAAAACCAAAATAAATGAAGTCATGCCATCTGGCTTTGTGTTTTTTTCCACTTAGCACAATGTGTTTCAAGATTCTTTCATGTAGTTTATATCACTATTTCATTTTTTGTATATGTAAGTAATATTCCTCTGGAAAGCTATGCCTCGTTTTGTGTATCTGTTCATCTTTTCATAGACATTTGAGTTATTTCAACCTTTTAGGTATCATGAATAGTATTGCTATGAACATTCATGTATGAATATTTGTTTGAATGTCTGTTTACAGTTCTTTTAGTTCTATATGTGTAGGAATGGAATGGCTGGGTCACTTGGTAATTCGATGTCTAACCTTTGAAGACCTCCACGTGCATTTTCTGTAGCTACTGCATCATTTTCATTCCCATCTGCAGTGTGGGAGGGTTCAGGTTTCTCCACTTCTCCCCACTTCTTGCTTTTTTTTTTAATACTAGCTGAGTGGATTTGAAGTGGCGCCTCACTTTGGTTTTGATTTGCATTTCCCTAATGACTGATGGGATGCACCGTTTCCTGTGGTTGTTGGTGACTTGCCTATCTTCTCTGGAGAAGTGTCTGTTTAGGTCCTTTGCTAATTTTTAGTTTGAGTTGTTTGCCTTTTTGTGTGTGTGTGTGTACCAGGAATCAAACTGTTGATCTCACGCTTGCCAGGCAGGTGCTTATGCTGCTGAGCTAAATCCCCGGCCCCATAAAAGGGAGAAAGTTGACTGTTGTGTGTGCTTTTAAGCTTTTTGGGGTTTCTGGGGATAGAGCTCACAACTTCAAGCTTGCCAGGCAGGCATTTGTGCTGCCAAGCTAAGTCCCTTGCCCTGAGTTGTTTACCTTTTTGTTTTTGAGTTGTAAGAATTCTTTATATATTCTAGGCACTAAACCCTTATCCTATCTATGATTTGCAAATACTTTTTTCTATGAGTTATCTTTTCGCTTTGCCCTTTGATTCATGAAAGTTTTACATTTCGATGAAGTTAAATTTCGCCTTTTTAAAAAACTTGTTCGTGCTTTTAGAATAATAACTAAGAAACCTCTGCTGAATTGAAGGTCATAAAAACCTATCCCTTGTCCCTTCTAAGAGTTTTATTATTTTAGCTCTTATGTTTAGGTGTTTAACCCTTTTGAGTATGTTTGCGTGAAGTCAGTATGACTTCATTCTTCTACATGTGGATATCCACACTTTTTAAAAATAAATTTTAAATTTTTGAACAGTTTTAACATTTACAGAAAGTTGCAAAGATAGTACTGAGAATTCACATATGTCCTTCACCCAGTGTCCCATAATGAATTATCATACATACCATGATAATGTGTCACACTGAGAAATTAACAGATGGCAGAGTGAGAGATGGAGGATAGAAATGGGAGCTCAAGATGAGCTGACCTACTGATCTGGATTCATTTCCTTTTAGGTGCAGTGTACAAAACTCGAGTGTAGGAAATGGAGGCAGCTTACCAAGGAAATCCAACTTACTCCACAGATAGCGAAGACTTACCGATGTGGTATGAAACCAAATACTATGAAGGTATGCTTTCCCTGGGGCTCCTCTAGAACTTACTGGTACACTGGTTTAATTGTCAGCATATAGAAACTGTATTTCATTTCAGTGTTTTAATCACTGTAGCAGCGTTGCGTGGGTCTGTGTGGAACAGAGCTCCAGCCACAGTGGGTGAACTATGTAAGGGTTTACTTCTCTCTCATCTAAACAACTTGGAAATAGACTGCTGAGGGTTAGTTTAGATCCCCAAGGAAATCTCTTTCTAGTTTTCAGTCCAACCATCTAATTTAGTTTATCTTCTATCCTCAGGTTCACCAGGTGATTGCTGTGTCACCAGCTACAGCTATTGTATCCAAACTCTAGTTAGAAGAGAGCAAAAAGACAGGGCAAAGAGGCGTGTCAGCCGGCCTGTCCCTCTGTTAGTGTAAAAAGAGGAGCTTTCTTAAAAGTTTAGATCTCTGTTTATTCTTCATTAAGTAGAACACAATCATACAGCTACTCTGGATGGCAGGCAGGACAAAGGAAGGAAATATTTTATAACTGATCATGTTGCAATACCCCAAAAAAGCAGATCTTGTTAGTAAGGAAGAAGAGATGAACAGATGCATTTGGCCGTTAGGAATTAGCCATAGTGGGTACAATATACGGCTTTTGAAGTTTGACAATTAGTGTTTAAAAATATGTAAGCTAGTATGTTAGAGGCATTTATCTATAAGAATGTCACTCATACTTTGAGTGCATTAAAAAATATTAGAAATAAAATCCCAGAAGAAAATACTTTCTTTTTTTAAAATTGAAGAATAATATACATATCATAAAATTGACCTGTTTAAATTGTACAATCCTGTGGTTTGTAGTATATTGACAAAGATATACAATCATTATTAGAAAAATACTTATTAGTTCAAATACCAGCTTTTATAGAACAAATGGAAAGGTTTTATAAAGTATATAATCAAATTTTTAAAAACTTGGAATTACAAGTAAAGCAACACATAATCATTATTAAAAAAAATATGGAGGCCTGGGAGTACAGCTCAGCGGTAAAGCCCTTGTGGAGCACAGTTATGGCCCTGGGCTTAATCCCCACACTGGAAAAAAAAATGAAATAAAATTTGCAGAATGAGGATAAGAGTTTAAACACAAGTAAATTTTAGATTGTGTTATACTAATCTGATCTTAAGATTTAAGAAGTAAATTGACTATGTGTGTATTTATAGACATACAGGTATGTTTATAAAATTGAAAGTTCTTCTTAACCTTTAAACCAATAAAAATTGGTTTAACCAAATTTAACCAATAAAAATTAAAAGTTCTTCTTAACCTTTTCTTCCTTCCTACTTTAATAATTTAATAAGAAATTCTTAGTGATTCATCGATTCTATAAAACTTTTTTTCCTCCTAAACCCACGGTGTTTCTCATGCTAAGAAAGAAGTTTTACCACTGAGGAGGCCTCCCTATCTCCTACTAGAAAATGCATTTGTCTACATAGTTATGATAGGCGCCTTTTTAAGGCTGTTTATACAGTCAGACTACTTTTTAAGCATGTAAAGACCTATGATCAGGATGATCATTATATCAACACCTTTTTTGCACTGAGTGGTAATATTTTTAATAGATACATCTTTTTATTTTTGAGGTGTGATTACATAAAGTGGTTACATGCGGGGATCTTACAGCCATTTCCTCCTCTCTTTGGTTTTTTCAGACTACATTTCACTATGAAGCTAGCCTTGAACTCAACAGCGATCCTCCTATCTCAGCCTCCCTAGTGCTGGGTTATAGGCCTATGCCACCATGCCCAGGTCCTCTGTTGTAATTTCTTAGCAGTCAATTTATAGGAGTGGAATTTCTGTGTCATGTAGTAAGTTTATATTTGATGTTTAAGAAACTGTGAAGCGAGCCAGGTGTGGTGGTGCATGCCTCTAATCCCAGCACTTTCGAGGCTGAGGCAGGAGGATTGTTACAAGTTCGAGCCCAGCCTGGGCTACAAAGTGAGCTCAAAGCCAGTCTGAACTGTGTAGTGAGACCCTGTCTCAAAAAGACAAAAAAATTTAAAAAGTTAAAAAAACTGCCAAGGGGTATCTTATGATTGTAGCATCATATTGCAACCTTTGGTGGTGATATCTTTTGCAGCTGTTTTTTGTTGTTGGTATAGTGGGTATGCTTTGACATCCGTGGTGTTAGTTTCTAGCATCTGATAACTAGTGATGTGTGGAGCATCTTTTCATGTTTATTGACTATTCACAGTTCCTCTTTGGAAATTATCTGTCCATTTAAAGAAGTTGAGTCTGTCATATTGATAGGTAGGAGTTCTTTATGCATATATAAATGTGCATGTGCATTTTGTATATCTTCTCAGTCTATGTGTAGCCTTTCCGTTTTCTTTCTTTTTGGTGGGGAACTCAGGACCTTATGCTGCTGAGCTGTATCCCTGGCCCCTGCCTTTCCATTTTCTTAGGTTGATCTTTTGATGACCAAGACGTTTTAGTTTTAAAACCCAAATTATCCAGTTTTTCATTTATGCTTAGAACTTTTCTTAGAGGCTATTGACTATTTTCAACCTTGCAGATATATTCTATGTTTTATTTGAGGCATGTTACAGTTTTAGCCTTTACATTTAAGTCAGCAACCTTGATAGTTAATACAGTATTTGAATGGTATAGGAATAGAAAAAGAATAAAAAGAAATAGAAAAAAATTCAGTTTTTTCCCATGTAGATATTTATTCATTCAGTATTACCTGTTGAAAAGATTATTCTTTCCTCTTCACTAATCTTTTACTTTTATAAAAAAAAATCAATTGACTGTATATGTAGGTTTGTTACTGAACTTTATACTGACCTCTTTCTTTTGTCTTACCCAAGACTGCATTGTCTTACCTGTTGTGTCATTATTAAATCTTAAAAATCAGGTAGTATAAGTTCTTCCTGTGTTGCTTTTCAATATTGTTTTGGTTGTTCTGTGTCTCCATGTCCATCTTATTATCAGCTTACCAGGATTTACTTAAAAATCTCTGCGATGTTGGTTGGAATGTGGTATTGAGTTTGCAGATCATTTGCAGGAGACTTGGCATCTTTGTATTTTTTAGTCTTCTAAGCTGGTGTCACCAAATGATGTCTGATGGGCCAAATCTGGCCCAGCCCCTATGTTTGTAAATAAAGTGTCGTTGAAACACAGCATGCTTAGTAGCAGTGTCCCTCGCAGCTTGCACGTGGCAATGGCAGCGTAGTTGTGATGGAGACCATGTGCTACAGAGTGTAAGGTAAATACTTAGCCCTTTGCAGAAAACATTTCCCAGGATTTCTTAATATCTTCCAACAGCGTTTTCTAGTTTTCACTGAGGACGTCGTTTTTCTATTTTATTGTATTTGTTTCTAGATATTTTTTTCTGTAATTGTAAGTAGAATTTTATTTAACACCAAGGAGTTTGTTGCAGTTAGAGAAATACACTTCACTTCTGTACTTTTACCCCTAGGGACTATCAACTTCTCTTATTAAATTTCATAAATCTGGTAGATTCGTTTGGGTTGTCTACAAACCAGTCATATCAACTGTGAGTAAAGACTGTTTTTATGGTTTTTCGTGGTCTTTTTTGTTTCTTGTTTTGCCTTACTGTCTGGGGCAGAGCCACAGCCCTGGTGAAGGCAGATGTCTCCTCCCTCCTGACCACAGGGACGTGTCCTGTCCTCTGTCTAATATGTATAATGTTGGCTGTAGCTTTTCCCAGACTCCCTTTCTCTGGTTGCAGAAGTTTCTTTGTTTTTCTTCTTTGGTGAAAATTTTTATCATGGATGGTTGTTGAATTTTATCTAATGTTTTGGTCATATGGTTTTATTCCTTTAATTTGTTAATGTGGGTTACACTGATTTTAGAATGTTGAAACAACCTCACATTCTCAGAAAAACATACCCAATGTGCTACCCTTTTTTTTTTTTTGTCTTTTTGACACAGGGTCTTCCTAGGTAGTCCAGACTGACTTTGAACTCACTTTGTAGCCTGTGTAGAGCTCAAACTTGTAGCATGCAATCCTCCTGCTTCAGGCTTCCAAGTGCTGGGATTACAGGTGTCCTCCACTGTTACCAGCTTGTCTTTTTTATATACTGGTGGATTTTATGACTTTTTTCAAATGCTTTTTGGCATCGGTGTTCATGGTGGATCTTATCTGGCACTTTTCTTACAATATCACTGTCAGATTCGGTCGTCAGAGCTGTGCTGGCTTCATAAAATGAATGGGGAAATGTGTTTTTCTTTGTTTTGTTGGGTAATTCATTATATAAAGTTGATGTTAGTTTTTTGTTGTTGTTATTGTTTTAGTGTTTCTTTGACTTTATTAGTCACCTACTGGCATTTGGGCCAGTAGTTTTCTTTCTAAGAAGTTTAGAACTTACAGATTCAGTTTTTTTTTTTCTTTTTTCTTTTTTTTTTATCGGTACCAGGGATCAAACTCACGACCATGCACTTGCAAGGCAAGTGCTTATGTCGCTGAGCTAAATCCCCAGCCAGATTCAGTTTCTTTAACAGGCTTATGGTGATTTAGGTAGTTTATGAATTCGTTCTGTTTTGGGAGATTTTCAAGGAACTTGTGGTTTTCCTTTACATTGTCAAATTTTTTGAAGTTATTTATACTGTTCCCTTATTCTCCTTTTAAGTCCAGTAGATTCTGTGGTGGAATCCCTGTATTTTATTCCTTTTTGTTTTGAGCACCGAGTCTCGAACCCAGGGTGAGCAGCACCCTTAGCCTCCCTTTTCAGTTAATTAATTTGTTTGTTTACTTTTGTGGTACTTGAGATCAAACCCATGAATGCTCTTCCACTGAGCTATGTTCCAGTGTCTTTTACTTTTTTCATTTTGAGACAAAGTCAGAGTTGCCTAGTGGGACTAGAACTTGCAGTTTCCCCCTCAGTTTCCCAAAGTGTAGGGCTTCCAGGCGTGTAGCACCATGTCTGGTGTCTGTCTTTTATTCTTGATGTTGGTAATTTGGCCGTGAAGGATAAAAGCTTAGATCTGAGCCTCAGACCAACTTCCTGGAACTGGTTAAGACTTGTAAAAATATTTCATTTGAGCCCGTGCTTGGTTCTTTTTTTTTTTTTTTTAAATTAATTTCAATTGACAATGAAAATCATGCAGTAAGTCATGCACACTTTGTGGAATAGCTAATTAACATATGCACTGCCCCACACATACATTATTTAGTGATGAAAGCATTTGATACTGATTCTTTGTAACTTTCAAGAATTTGAGGAACTGGGAACCCCTCTGGGTAGAAGGCCACCCAAGGGTGAAAGAGAAACCAATTAGAGGGAACTGGTAGGGGATCGAGGGAAGGGAGTCCGAGTTGTGGAGACATCTGGGCTTGTGTGTTGTCGTGGTCGCCGCGTCGTCGTCGTCATCGTCGTCGTCGTCGTCGTCGTCGTGGGGACCTGGTGCAGAGGCGGAAGCTGGTCATGGTTGCTTGAATTTCACCAGCACCTGTGCCCCAGATCCCTGCCCTCTTTTGTTTTGTTTTGTCTTTTTTTTTCTTCCCAGACTCCTCCTCGAGTGAAAACTGAGGTTTCATTTCTTTGTATTTAAGGGAGACTTTAGCTAAGCAGCAGTCAAAAATAGCAGGCTACTTTGATAGTCTAGTCTTTGTTCTCTTCCCACACAACCTGTTTATGCATTGTTTCAGTTCTGAACAGTTTATTGAAACAGAATCTGGATGACTTAGGTAGTATTGGGTTACTAAATTACCAGATGTGGTTTACAATTTTTTCTTTGTTTTGACTAAACTCTCATTTGGCATTAACTGTAGTCTTGCCTTTCCTTTGCCTTCTAAATAACGTACAACCTTGACTTCATCTCTGCTAATTGTCCAAACTGTCCACGTGCCTTATTTTTTTCCTTTGCTTAGGTGACAGGTGTCTTCTGTTTCTCCAGTCAAAGTAGGTTTTGAGAACTAACATTTTCTTTAGAATGATTTTATTGTTAGAGAAGTGATATGAGTTCAATTTTGGAAAACTCAAGAAATAAAAGAATAGAAATAATTGCCAAAAATTCATGCAATTATTATCTTGAAATAACCAACATCACATGAGATTCATTCAAGATCATTCCTATAGGTCTGCGGAGAGGGAGTGGTTGGTAAATAGCTTCCTGTTAAGGAATAGTACTGTACATGTGGTTTCCTGTAAAATGGTTGAATATAATGTGAACTTAAGAAAAAGAAGCAAAAAAAAAAAAAAAAAAAAAAAAAAAAAAAAAAAAAAAAAAAAAAAAAAAAAAAAAAAAAAGCTAAAAAAGAAAAAGAAGCTGAGGTGACATAAGAATTGCTGAACATAGAATAATTATTTCTTTACTCCAAGAAGTAGTTGCTAAAAACTCCTTAAAAAATAGATGAATAAAAAAAAAGGTGAACATTAAGAAGT
The DNA here is from genome assembly GCA_004027455.1 of Hydrochoerus hydrochaeris. Taxonomy (NCBI): domain Eukaryota; kingdom Metazoa; phylum Chordata; class Mammalia; order Rodentia; family Hydrochaeridae; genus Hydrochoerus; species Hydrochoerus hydrochaeris. The sequence goes on from PVLA01008156.1 coordinate 80,011, forward strand.
TGGAATCACTCTTTAAAAAAGAAAAAAATAGTCATATTTCTGTTTTAGATGCTTTGATTGACACCTGCCATGAAATTAGAAGTAAATTTGTCATACTTCAGGCTGCCTCCTTTTTTCCCTTCCCCCACCCTTCCCCCTCATTTCTTTGAGGTGTTTCTTTTTTTAGATAATCAGAGCTTTTATCATATTCCTTCCGTTGCTTCCTCTCACTACTGTAGTCAGTGGATTCACTGTCTCTTCACATGGTCCTTTTGTCCTGAGTTAGTTTGTTTTGTTGCCTGGTTGGATGTGTTCTAACATCAAGTGCTTCTTTCCAGGAGAGCTTGAGAGGTGTTGGCTTCTTTAAGTTTTTGAAAACTGAATTGCCTTCTCTTTCCTCACACCAACTTACAGATGAAACCTATGTGGTCTCCTTTGGTTCCAGCTTCTAAGGATGAAATCAAACCCCTTTAAATCTCTTTTCTCTACTCTTACCCCCTTTGAGACCTCTTCATCCTGTTCTTCCCATCTGAATGGGTCTCTAGCCCTAAGCCGAACTCTTGACGTATTTATTTAAATGATGTTCATTGACTCAGGGTCATTTTAGTGTCCATCCTGGTTTGCTGTCAAGGACAAAGCTAAGGAAAGTTTGTTGGTGGAAGAGCACTAAAGAGAGTGGGAATAAGTACACACCTTCTTTTTGTCATTCATCTATCCTAAACTTTCATATCACACTTAAAGATCTCTTTTCTTCCCTGCCTCTAATAGTCCACTGAACAGATGTACCATGTCTAATGCGGCACTGTCAAAGGCATTTAGGTCACTTTTAAAAATTGTATCATCAGTGACTGAGCTGTAGTAAATGGCTTTCTGTTGGTGCCATTTTTTTCAGTTTTTGTTTTTCGTTAGTCTGCGTCGCATGATGGTCACATTCCTTCTGGGGAGTTGGTGCCTGTGCAGAGCACATCTCAACTCTTTCTTCATCCCTTCCCCTCATCCTCCTTCCCTTCTCTCCATCTCTTAATCCCCTCCCATTTGCAAAAGATCTGTCTCCGCACCTCCTGTTATCTGTCTTTTATTTTGCTCTTTATTTATATTTTGGGTTTTTCCTGTAAAAGAAAGTATGTGATATTTAAGCTTGTCTTAATTTATTCTTTTAACCTTAGGGAAAGCTTTCCCTCTAAAATCAGGAACATGACAAGGATGTCCACTATTACTGCTTCTGTTTAACACTGTCCTCATAACATTAGCCACGGCAATCAGGCAAGAGAAAGAAATAAAAGAGATGTGGAAAGGAAAGGAAAAAATCAAATTATTGTTTGCAGGTAACATGATCCGATAGTTTCCACCAAGAGACTCCTAGAATTAATAACTAAATTCAGCAATGTAACAGGGTATGAAATCAACAAAAATCAGTAACATTCCTGTATACCAATAATGAACTCACTGAGAAGAAATTAGAAAAATAATACCATTCATAATAGAATCAAGAAAAATTCTTAGAAATTAACCTAACTAAAAAAGTGAGACTCCTCTATAATGAAAACTATGGTACTCTGGAAAAGGAGATCAAAGAAGACAGCAGAAAATGCAAAGATAATCCCCTATTTTTGGATAGGCAAAAGCAAACTATTCAAAATGGCCATATTTCCAAAATTGCAACACATATTTAATCCCAGACCAGATACCAACAATGTTCTTCACAGGACTAGAGAAAATAACCCTAAAATTCATACAGAACCAGAAGAGACCCAGAGTAGCAAAAGCAGTCTTGGGTAACAAAAGCAAAACAGGAGGCATCATAATCCTGAATTTGAAGTTGTATTTTAAAGCTACAGTGATAAAACCAGCATAGTACTGGCACAAAAACAGTTAGATGGATCAATGGAACAGAACAGAGGATGCAGAAATAACCCCAGGCACATTCAGCTAGTCAGCCTCTAACAGAGGGACCAAAACACACACTGGAGAAAAGATAGCCTCTTTAGTAAATGGTGCTGGGAAAATTGGCTATCTCTGTGCAGAAGTTTCAGTCTACCTGTATCTCTCACCGTGTACTAAACTAAAATCAAAATGGTCAAGGATCTAAATGTTAAAACAAAAACCTATTATCAGCTGGATGATGAAACAGATAAAAACTCTTGAAGACATAGGTGTTGCAAGGACTTTGTGAACAGAACCACAACGGCATAAGAAATAGCACCAAGAACAACACATGGGATCATAACAGATAAAAAAGGGAATAACTTAGAGTGAGGGGATGGTGTACAGACTAGGCACGGGAAAAAAATGTGAATGGGAAAAACATTTTTCCCCCTGTGTGTTCTTTGGACATAAGACTAGTATCTGGATGGAATGTATAAAGAACTCAAAGAAATGGATACTAATTTTTCAGGGTTAATTCCTAAAGTGAAATTTTAGTGTTAGTGTGTAAATAGAGTTGTTGAAAACTCTATGAAATAATGTATATGTCTATGTGTGTGAAATAATGTATACACGCAGAAAGCATTTGTACTGTGTATGTAAAGAATAGGGAGTTCAAGTACACACTGGTGTGCCTGGCGTTGGTGGCAGAGGACTGTCTGCCGGTGGCTTTGCCTCTCCTAGTACATCTCTCTCTCCTTCCCTTGCATGGGAAATCCATATTTGTTACTCCCTTGCAGGAGTTAATGTATATTTTGGAAATGTTAACTTGTTAAGTTTTGTACTTGTTTGTGTTCGTTTTTTTTCAATACTGGGAATTGAACCCAGGACCTTTGTACTGAGCTACATCCCTATTCTTTTTAAAAATTTTTAAAAAATTAATTAAGTTTTTGAGACAAGGTGTCACTCTGCAGTTTGAACAGGCCTTGAACTCACTTTATAGCCTAACTGGTCTCCAACTTGCAACAGTCCTCCTGCTTCAGTCTCCCAAGTGCTGGGATTAATAGGTGTGCGCTACCATGCCCAGTTCAATTTTTAATTTTTTAATTGTTTAATTTTTATTTTCCACTTTTTTTTTCTTTTTTTTGAGACAGGGTCACATCATGTAGCCCAGGATGACTTCAAACTTGCAGCCTCCCAAATGCTGGGCATGTTCCTTCATGCCTGGCCCTTTTTTATTTTTAAGTGAGACAGTCTCACTAAGCCACAGATTTTCCCAGGGTGGGCTCAGATTTGTGATTTTCCTGTTTCAGCTGCTCAGAGTGCTGGGATTACAAGTGTGTGTCACAGTTTTGCTTATTTTCCACTAATTTTATCAATTATATCATGTTTTTCATGTTTCTGTGTAACTTATGCTTTCTGCTTACCATTGAGGTTTCTGATGTGCATGTATATTGATGCCTAAAGATCTATTTTTTTTTTTATTTTGGTCTGCTGAATAGTATTACATTGTGTGAATCTAACATAGTGAATCTTCTTGAATCATGGATATGAGAGTTGTTTTCTGATTTTTGGCTGCTAATATTCAGTGCTTTCTGGAGCATTCATTCCCAGTCTCACCAAGTTTCTTTTAGCACATACATACAAGAGTTTCTTGGAAATGTATTCCAAAGACTAGAATTGTTAGGCTATGTAGTATGCTAGTTTTGGTTAGGCAGCATCTTAAAATTGAAACATAATGTTCAAACAGATAAGTGCACAAGTCAGAATTGTAGCTCAGTGAGTTTTCATAAAGCATCTATTTATTTTGCTCCCAGTATAGAATCCAATCCAACACTCAGCAGCCCCTAAAGTTGTTTTGTGTCCTGTCAGTCACAGGCTCCAACACAGCTTTGCTCCCTCTGAATAACTACCTACTTGCTGTTCTAATTTAAAATCTAGCTGCAGATTTTGTTTTGGCATGTTTCTGCACTTAAATGGCCTCACTGTAGGATGGGTGTAGCTGCTTTTGCAGTATGAGAAGTACTAGAAACAAATGTTTGTGAGCCATTTCTTGGGCCTGTAGCTCATTCACATTGCTGAGTAGCTTGCCATTGTTTGGATATAATACAGTTTATTTTTCTAGTGTACCACTGGACATGTCAGTTGTCTTTAGCCTTTTCGCTTTGTAAATGTTAATCCTTTAAATATTTTTTAATACGTCTAGTGGTGCCTATGTTACAGGTTCTTTGTGGAAAATATATCAAAGTTAGAAATGCTGAGCATGACCTATATATATATGTTCAGTTATTCAAGATAGTGCCTGCCGGGCATGGTGGTGGACACCTGTAATCTCAGCACTTGGGAGGCTGAGGCAAGACAATTGCCATGAGTTTGAGGCCAACTTGGACTGCATAGTGAACTACATATTTTGGGCCTGAACTACATAGCAAGACACTATCTGAAAAACAAAACAAAACAGACAGACAAAAAAACAAATAAAACAAAACAGAAAGATAGTGCCAAATACTGAGCATTTAAAATGTTGGTATTTTGTCAAATTCCTCTCCACAGTGACCATATTCTTTTTTTTTTTTTTTTTAATTTGGGCAGACTATTTCTGTATTTTATATATTTTATTATTATTATTTTTACCGGGGATTGAACTCACAACCTCGCGCTTGCTAGGCAGGCACTTAAACTACTGATCTAAATCCCCAGCCCGATTAGTGTGTGTGTATGTGTGTGTGTGTGTGTTTGATGTTTTCAAGACTCCGTCTTGCTACAATTCAGGCTGGCCTTGGGCTCACTTTGTACCCCAGGCTGGTCTCAAACTTGCAAAAAGTTCTCCTGCCTCAGCCTTCTAAGAACTGGGATTACAGGAGTGCATCACTGCACCTGGCCATATATATGTATTTAAAATTAGGACCATCCTCATGAAATTGCCTATTTTAAAAAACAAACAACCTGCCTATCTTCTGAAACCCTTATTCATATAGCAATTTATCAGGTTTTTCTTTGCCCACATAGTAGGTAAACAGAGGTATCATACTGAAGGTGAGTTGATACCTGAAGCTCACTTTTATAAGCAAACCTCATTAATGTTAGGTTTTCTCTTGCAGCCTGAGAACTCAGATCATTGTTCCATGCCCGAGGACCTGGTGAGTATTTCTGCATGTTCTGGATTGGAGTTAATTGTGCCTTTTATGATAAGTAGTCTAAGCAAATGAGAGTAGCGCTCTGTGAATTTCTCTTCATTTGGATGCTGGTTAAAGACTTTTCAGTGGAGCATGGTAATGTTATTATCAGATCCTGGCAGTAGTAATACTGCAGAGACCATTTTGCACTCAGAAGAATCTGGACGTTAGGTCAGAGGCTGTATTCTTGAGAAATAAGAACTTAAAAAAAAATATTGGAAGGGTCCTTGGATGTTCATCTGCCATTTAATTTTGCATTCAGTTAGAAGAGAGTCAGATTGAGGCTTATAACCATGACCTTTGCCCTTCCTCTTTTCTCTTCCTGTGGATTCTAAAGTTGCAGCAATTTCTAAATTGTCAGTGTGTGCATGGGCTTCCTTAACACCTTAACACAAACTGAAGCAACAGCAATATATTTGCTTACAGTTCGAGTGACTCAGGTCTGAAATCCAGGTGCCGGCGGCCATGGAGAGCCCTCCTCGTCTCTTCTAGCTCCTGCTCATTGCTGGCAGTGGTTGGCATTTGCTGGAGGGCAGATGCACTGCTCCAAGCTCTGCCAGCAGCATAGTCTTGGCCTCTCCTCTGTGTCTGCCCTTGTCTGTATCTTTTCTTACTGAGGGCCCCAGTCATAGTGAATTTATGGCTTCCTCTAATCTAGTATGACTGGGTCATAACTACTAATATCTGCAAAGATCCTATTTCCAAATAAGGTCACTTTTTTTTTTCTTTTTCATTTTGGATTTTTGAGACCCTCAGCATACAGTTCAGGTTGACCTTGAACTCACTATGTACTCTAGGCTGGCCTTGAACTTGTGGTGATCCATTTGCCTCAGCCTCCTAAGTGCTGAGATTATAGGTATGTGCCACCATGGCTGGCTTAGATCACATTCTGAGGTCTGAGGAATAGTAAGATAATTCAATCGGTATTTAATTAAATATACTAATAGATCAGTTCTATCAATTACAGTTTCTTCAATGGTATCTGTGAGGGTGGAGTTTTTATTTGCATATTGACACTCATAAGCAAGACTGGTGACTGACTAGCAAGAGCAGGTGCTAGTTTAGTAGTTGTTGCTCGTTTCTTCTGTGCCATGCAGAAGTTGGATTGGAACAGCCTCAGATAGGCTCTGGAGAAAGAAAATGGGCTTCCAGCAAGATGGCAGGACTTCTTTCCCTTGCCGAGCTGCATGACCGAAAAAATGGAAGCAAGTAGGAACAGACTGGATTCATGGTTTTCCAGGGACTTGCCCTATGTACTATTTGGTCCAGATGTCAGGAGCTAAAGACTCAGCTGCTGTTTCCTTGTGAGCTAGGAAGGCAGTATTGGGTAGAGTCAGGCCTTGTATATTGGGGAAGGAGCTGGGGCAATGTGGGTGCAACATGGGTTGGTAAAGGGTAGGCCAACCTAAAATAAGCACTGAGGATGGAGATTTTGAAGATGCACATGCTGCCAGGGACCAGGCAAGTAAGATGGGTGTGTGAAGCACTGCATGTATATTATAAGGGTACCCATTGGGGCTTGCAGTAAACTGAAATACGTTTCTGATTTAGAATCTGAAAAGTAAACAGAAGGCATCTCCAAACTAGATTCACCCCAAGATTACAAGTTTACAAACTTGCTTGATGGCAGATAGCATTTGCTTGGAACCTGGAGAACTAGAAATGGAAAGTCCCTAGGCTTCAAGGCTCTTATGTATCAGAGTCTGAGTATTCTTGGAGCATACATTTAAGATTTCATTTAGTTATTTAGCCAAGACTGACCAACACAGGGATCTGTGGCAGTGTTGCTTTAGAAGGCACATGTGTTTTATTTTCATTGCAGTAGTCACTATGGAGTGGTTTGATCCATGTTTAAGTCACCTCTGGAATGTGATCACACATTTGAAGGCCAAATCCAGCTTCTTTTATTTATTTCTGCAGTTGGCTGGTGGTAGTGTACTTTTCTTTCCAGCTGTTTTTAGTAGCTTTTGGCAAAAAGCAGTAATGCTTAAAAAACAAAAATAGCAGTCATGCTTGACTGCTGCTTAGGATAATTGTTTTTTAGGTCCAATTTTTCAGTTTCAATTATCTTGAGATACTAAATGTGAAAAGGAGATGGATAATAAGAGGATCATGGCACAGAGATACATCTTCCACTCCAACTTGCTAACAGACTTCCAATGTAATAAATGGAGGCATCTTGAAAGACTTCCCTGGTAGGAGAATTTGGGAAGGAAGGATGAATATTGGGAAGAATTTTGCCTAGGAAACATTGACTCTAGGTATCATAAGCCATTTTTGTTCTTAAATCTGTGTGCAGAACTCTGATACTGAGTTAAGTAAGTTGGAGGAAGAGACAAAATCTTAGGCCTAAGGATGCATGATGTGACGATAGCCATATGTCCTTGGCATAATCCTCATGTACATTTCCTCTCTGCCCTTCTCTCCCTTCTTCCTGCCGGTGAATTTCAGAGAGTGTCAGAAGTTTCCAACCATTGGTGGTACTCCATGCTCATCCTACCTCCTTTGCTAAAAGACAGTGTGGCAGCACCTCTGCTTGCTGCCTACTACCCTGACTGCGTGGGCATGAGTCCCTCCTGTACCAGCACGAACCGCGCTGCCACCGCTGCTGCCACTGCCACCGCCGCCACCACAGCCGCCACTGGTGATACCAGCCCAGGGAGGCCAGAGCCCTCCAAGGGGACCCCTTCTGTGCTTGGTGAGAGCTGTGCTAGTCTTCTCTCCTTTCCATCTCCTTTGTGTTTCCCCACAAATGTAGGGCAAAGCAAAGGCAAAAGATTTTTTTAAAAAAAATCTGAGGTGATGTATAAAGTACCTCATTATTTAATGCCTCATTATTTCATCCACATCACATCAGTGGGTTCAACCAATTCATTGGATAGAAAATATCTTGGAGATCTGGCTCTGTGGCGCAATGGATAGCACATTGGACTTCTAGACAGAAAATGTCTTGGAGAAAAACTACGCTTGTACTGAATGTAAACAGGCTTTCAGTTGTCGGCACCATTTCTAACAATACAGCACAACAACAGCATTTTATATTGTTAGGTATTAAAAGTAATTTAGGGATGATTTCAAGGCTGTGTCTAGGTTGTGTGTAGACACCATGCCACTTTATATAAGACTCAAACAGCCAGGGATTTTGATCCCAGGGAGGTTCTGGAACCAACTGCTCAAGGATACAGAGGTGTGATGTGCTGTACATCAGTCAGATCATTGGTAGTGTGCAGTTAAGGTTTCACAAAGTAACTTGAACAATCCATGACATTAATCTATTAATTACCTACAAAGTTTAATGAGTGTTGAATTGAAAGGTGGATATAAGCTTTCAATTATAAGTTAGTGAGTATAGGAACTCTGACTTAGCAGAGGAATAGCAGTTTTGAACTGTATGAATAGCACTTTTTTCTCTGTGTCTCTAATGATGCCACTGGTGATCAACTCTCAGAAGAATTCAGGACTTCAGGCTTGGACAGGCATTTTGCTGACTATGGACTGTAAAGCTGGAAAGCTTTAAGCTCCTATGTCTTCTACCATCTCTGCATGAACAAACTGTATTTTTCATAGTGCAGAGAGAGTTTTACATTGTAGCCCTATCTTAAGGTTTCTATCTAGTGACACTGGACCCTCTTAAAATGTACCTGTGTAGATCAAAGTGAAGGTGGTAATTACTGGAGTTAAGGAAGCACTGAAATCCTGTTAGTGCCAGTATACATTTACGAAGGACAGTTTGGCAGTTTTGCACCAAAAACCTTAAAATAGCTTCCCTTTGACTCAGTAGATATCCCTATTGGCACTATAGGAAGGTATCCTAAATAAATTATTGAATAAGTTAAAGATTTATGTGCAAAGATAATTCGTTTATTATGGCTTTATATATTATGTAACTATTGAAGTCTTATTGATGTGGGAAAATGTTTACGATATTGTAAGTTTTAAAAAGTTTAGAAAATAGCACTCTTCTAGCATTTCCCCCTAGCTTTGTAAGAGTAAATATATGTTATATTAATATTCTCTAATCATTGATGCAGACACAGTATAACTTACATGTTAGCCCATTCTTGGGACACAGTGATTATTCCATTTTATAATTGAAAAATGCCATAAAAAGGTTACTTTCAAAATACATTTCCACAAGGAGGAATTGTTTAGTGGGTATTGTGTTAGTCTTGCAGGATGAAAAAATCCTAGAGATCTGTTGCACAGCAGAGTGAATATACTTACACTTTAGGGTCTAAGGTGGTAAATTTCACAAAATATGTTTTCAGCACAATTAAAAATTGTTTCTAAAATTTCCCTACTGTGGAAATTAGGGGTATGATTAACTTGAGAGAAATTGGGGAAACTGTTCCTGTGTGCATTGCTCACTTGGATGGAAGAAGCAAGTGTTTGTGTAGGATAAATGTGGAGCTTGTCCATGCTGCCCTTCTTGGCTTGCTTTTGCTCTTTAATTCTCCTGGAGTTGGAGGTTGCAGCTTGCAGGAGGTGCCTGCTTGTGTCTGCTCTCAGTTCCAGGCATGAACCGGTACTTCCAGCCTTTCTACCAGCCCAATGAGTGTGGCAAAGCCCTGTGTGTACGGCCTGATGTGATGGAACTGGATGAGCTCTATGAGTTTCCTGAGTACTCCCGAGACCCCACCATGTACCTGGCTCTGAGAAACCTCATCCTGGCCCTGTGGTACACAAACTGCAAAGTAAGTAAGGCTGTGCTCAGTGACCAAGTGGGGTGGAGCACTTTCACTGAAGAAGAGGCACTGCCTTGGGATGGCACCTTTATAGCTGTGTTTGGCGCTGTTATCATTTGGGTTGGATAATTCTTGAGGGGCAGGAGATGTTGTCCTATGCACTGTAGACATTTAGTTAATCCTCACCTCTACTTCTAGATGCTGGTAACACTTCCCAGTTGGGACAACCAAGTACGTTTTAAGCCTCCCTGATCTAAAATATCTGAAATTCTTTTAAAATTTGAATCTTCTTGAGTACTGTGTCAACATTCAGATTTTGGAGCATTTCAGATTTCAAATTCTTGGATTAGGGATGCCATGTGCTATGTTTCTAAACATTTCCAAATGGGGGTTGGCAAAAAGAAGTAGAGGACGAGCCTGGGGTTGGGAACTCCTTTGGTGCCTGTTCTAAATGTCACATCCTGGGTTGAGGCTGAGGCTTTGTTCAGCTGAGTCTGAAATGGACCAGTGTCTTTCCAAAGCTAGGGTGACCAAAAAAGGTGTAGGTTCCTAAACCAGTATGCTGGCTTGTTTCTAGTGGTGAGAGCCACCTTTGCCTGCTGCCAGAACCTGGATTTCTATAGCAGCCTGGATTTCTAGTGGTTCAGTGGGAAGATGACATAATCTGCCACCACGTCCTTTGTAGCAGTCATTTTCTGTGAGGGGAAACTTAGGTTGCAGTGCAAATTGCTGCGTCATTCATTTGTCCCTTTTTTTTTATTCTCGATCAGGCAAGGATAAAATTCTTTTTCCTGTCAATGATAAATGTTGGATGTGAGTTATTCTGGAGTTTTATTGTTATTATTATTTTAATTTTTTTTTTGTGTGTGTGTGCCAGGGGATTGAACTCACAACCTCATACTTGCCAGGCAGGGTGCTTATGCTGCTGAGCTAAATCCCCAGCTAAATTTTCCTTTAAAGAGAATAAAACCAAACAAAACAGAATAAAGCCAATCAAAACAAAACAGTGGAAATGGTATAGGACTTTAAAATAGGATAATAGGAAATCAACAATGGCTACCAAAATACCTCTTGTAATCTTCAAAATTGCTGCTCACACTATTAGACATAGTAAAATCAAACAAAACAGAACAGAATAAAACCAATCAAAACAAAACATTGAATAAAACAAAACAATCAAATGGAGCAAAACAAACAGAACACTAGATTTCAAAAACAAGATAGAAGGAAATCCCCCATAGTTGCTATATTGCATATTGTTACCCTCTAAATAGATGCTCAGACTACCAGCTTTAGGTCTGCAAAGTCAATCAGACAAAAGAAGCATTAAGTTGTTTTTGTACCTCAGTTGCTATCAACTCAGTCTGTGTTCCTCTGAATCAGCTGTTGCTTACAGTAGCTCTTTAACTTAGTGTCATATTTTTAAGACTCATCCATACTCTGGCATGTATTAGAATGTCATTTCATTTTATGATGGAATAATATTCTGTTGTGTAGATATATCAGTATTGATCATCCACTCATGCATATTGCAATTTCTACTTTTGTTTGGTACTGGGGTTCAAACTCGTGACTGTACACTTGCCAGCCAGGCTCTGTGCCACTGAGCTATATTCTTGGCTCTGTTTCCACTTTTTGGCTATTTGAATCTTTCTGCTATCAGCATTTTGTTGTGTTTTTAATTATTTGGGGTATATACCTAGGAGTGGCATTGCTGGATCATAATAATTTTATGCTCAACTTAGTTGCTGAGGAACCAAGATTTTAAAAAAAGAACTTATTGTTGACAAAATTATGTCTGTGTATGATATATAACATGATGTTTTGAAATTCGTATGTATTTACAGGATGGCTAAGTTGAGCTATTTAATATATGGAAAAAGTTACATTTTTTTTATTGCAAGAATATTAGAAATATCTACTCTCAGTGATTTTCTGGACCATAATGTGTGTTATTAATGATAGTCACTATGTTATGCAGTAGATCTCTTGAGCTTGTTCCTCCCTAACTGAGAGTTTTACTTTTTTGACCTATGCTTTTTCACGTCCCACTGCTGCCTGTCCTGTGAGCTCCCATTGTGCTCCCAACTTCTGTGAATTCATTTTTAGATTCTGTGTCTCAGTGAGATCCTAGAGGATTTGCTTTTGTGTTCCTGGCTTATTTCATTTTACATAAGGTCCTGTAGTTTCATCCATGTCACGGCAAAGGATAAGAGTTCCTTCCTTATTAAGGCCAAATAACATTCCATTGTGTAAATATACTTGTTTTTTTAACTATCCATTCATCAGTTGGTGGGCATTTAGTCCATTTTATATCTTGTTTTTGTTTTTGGTACCAGGGATCGAACTCACAACTGTGCACTGGCAAGGCAGGCACTTATGCCACTGAGCTAAATCCCCAACCCCTCTATTTCATACCTGGGCTACTGTAATGCCACAAGGAACATCAGGGTGCAGATATCTCAGTAACATACTAATTTGTCTCCTTTGGATATATACCCTGTAGTGAGATTGCTAGACAGTAAAGCACAAAATTAAATGGTAGTTTAATTTTTGGTGGAACTTCAGAACTGTTTTTATAACAAGGGTATTAATTTACATTCCCACCATCAGTGTGCCAGAGGGCTGTTTTTTCCACGTCTTACCAGCACTTGGTAATCCCTGGCCCCCGTGCTGGGGATCAAGCCAGGCCCTTGTGCAACTTAGGCAAGTGCTCTACTGCTGGTCTGCATCCCTGATCTTTTGTTTTTTTGATAATAGCCATTTAGTGAGGTGATGTATCATTGTTGTCTGACTTTCCATTTTCCTAGTCACCAAGTGATATTGAACATTTTTTTTGTATACATGTTGGCCACACCTGTGTCTTTTGAGAAATGTCTATTTAGGTTCTTTGCCCCTTGCCTTTTGTGGTTCTGTGGATCCAGTTCAAGTCCTCATGTAGTGCAAGCAAGTATTCTGGCACCAGGCCTCATCCCTAGCTTCTATTTTGCCCACTTTTAAGTTGGGACATTTATTTTCTTGATATTGAT